>SNQJ01S0068804.1:59807-84397 GCA_010110895.2 Picea sitchensis
TAGACTAAAAAAATTCTTTTGGCACCTCCTGTGGAGGAAAACTTAGTGAGTTTTTAGAAAATTTTTAGATGAATTTGTTTTGTGAGGCGGGGGGTGAAAACCAACCTCATTTGATTACAAGTGGGAGTGGATAGTCCTGTCAAGAAAAGATGGGGTGTTTTCAGAATCCCTTTGGAGGAAACTTACTTAGACCTCCACGTTCCAAGAGGAAGCTATGTGAATGGTGCGTGACTTTTGTGTGTGAGTGAAAGTGTGCCAAGTTTTAGTTAATTAGATGTCACCTTTCTTCATGTGGACTTCGCTTGGTCCTTACAAGAGTTTGATTACCTAATTAGATAGATGTCATTGGTACAACCTTGCGAAATTCAAAAGCCCTAGGAATCTAGCATGTGGACATGTGGGTCCATTACTATCCTTTAAATCCCTATTGTGAGGTAATATAGAAAAGAACGAAACTATCCTAGATTGAACATGTGGGCATGTATGGGCCCGTTACAAACCTTTAAACTCTCCTAGTGTTTTGATCTAAGAAAGCAAAATTTCAATCACTATTCTATCTTTGTAGCATGTGGGCATGTATGGGCCCATTACAAGTTTAAAATGTGTTTGAAAAATGAAACTAAGAGGGGTCCCAAAAAGGGCCGTTGTCCTCTCCTAAAGGTTTTAAAACTTTTGTTTAAGGGAGATGAGATTGTTTTCACAATCTTTTTCTGTTTCTCAAGATCGCTTGAAGGCGCGAGAGAAGAGCATATTCAAGGATTGTTACTTCAACTTCTAGTCCCAAATGTGAGTTAGATGTGATTAAGTATGATTGTCCAACTTAAATTATTAGTCAAAAAAATCCATCCACGTGGCTAAAAGCAAAGAAGGGAAATTGATTTTTATCCTTCTAAGTGCCTATGTGTGTTAGACTAACCCCTTTATATGGTGAGGGGACTAAGTGTGGTGCAGTATTTAGAGCATGCATAACATCATTCTTAAGAAGGCAAAATACCTTCCCCACATCCCAACAACGTACAATGAGAAATTTTAATCAAATGTGCGGCCCCTAGTGCAGACGGAGGCGCACAGAGCGCGGGCGCGCGAGCAGAGTTGAGGAAGAAAGCGCATGCGCACAGGGAAAGACCGTGTTTTATGTGCATGCACGCCTGATGTGCATCTGTGGGGTGGAATACCCACGCACCTGTGACAAACGACCGAGAAAGAAAATCCATATGGATTTCTCTCAATTCTCCTGTGAATTGACTGGTTAGCAGGTCGGCAGAGGCCAGTTTGTGCACCTGCAAGTTAAACAAACTAAAAGGAAAGAAAAATAAACCCAAATGAGGGAGGAATTGATACCTTCTCCCCAGTGGAGTCACCAATCTGTTTGCACCCTCTTCGTCACTGTGGTGAGCAAATAAGAGGTGCTTACATGCCTAGTTGGGTCTTGCTGAGCATGACAACTATAGAGGAAAGGGTTAGAGAAAGAAAAACAAAACTATAAGCAAAAATTAAACTAATACAAACTAAAATCATGAGCATATGGATAAATAAATAACAAACACAAAAAGACCAATATCACCAATGTTTTTGGGCTGATCTATTGATGAAATCAAAGAACAATGAAGAAAGGGGACTATGAGTCCCTTCTTCCTCCAAAGGAAGGCTCTTTGACCCTCACAAGATTGCTCTCCTTACAACAAGAAAAATGAAAATGATGGTGAAAGAACTCCAAGCACATCCACTCAATGGAGAGGTGGATTGCTCAATGAAATGGTGCCAATGTGTTATTGCCAATGAGTGAGTCCTTAAAACAATCTAGGCAGCATAACATTACATGAAATTCCTTGAGAAAATGATGTTTCTTCATGGATTTTTATAGCATTGCATTGGGTAATTATGTAACTCCTTTGAAGTGTGAAAAGGGGCTCTTTAGGGCTTCATTTGGTCTTTGACCAGCCTACCATGCGAATTCAGCTCAGATTTGAGGGTCAAATCGGCTTGGGAGCTGATCCATAAGTGGTTGGGAGGTCGACCAATTTAATAAATGCGTCGTTTAGCAGGTGCATGGGTTTTTGCACCAACAGCCTCGCATCCTGCGCGTATGCGCTCATGGTACGTTCCTGTTCCGTGCATGTGCACGCACACCAAACTTCTGTGCAGCGCACTTCAATTTTTGGTTACTTTGTATAGTTTTTGACCTTTTTGGAATGCTGTGAAATTAATTCAGTGCCATGAATGACTTCATTACTGTTTGACGATGCTGAGTTCTTGTCGCCATGCGTGGACGAAATTTTAGTGATAAAAAGGAGGAATGGATCATGACTACTATGAGTAAAGTTATGTTGCTAGAATTTCATTGATTGTTACCTAGCTTGAAAAGAAGAGTGGTATCTCTACCTTGCGAGGTGATCTGGGAGCTAGAGTATTCTGGTTATGGTTTTCCGTGGTCCTTTTGTGGCTCTATGGGCTAAGGGGGGAGAAGAGTACCCCTAGAATTGGCTGGGAGGTACCTGTGAAGTCTTCCCGGTTAGCAAGCTGGGAGCTGGATGAAGCGAAATTGTGTAAGAATGTATTCGACTTTGTCGCCTTTGGTTACAATATTCCTGATTGAATTAGTAAATTCATTGTATTAATTTTACTATATTTTCATTTGAAGTCACAAAGTTTTAAGTATTTTTGTTTATATATATTTGGGGTATTCTCAATGATCCTTTTGATCTTGCCCAACTATTTTTTTGACAGGTCCAACCTTTTCACAACCTTTGTTGAGATCATGTTATTTTTATTGCTTCCATTGATAATGAAATGAAGCAAATCCCCCTTTACCCACATCTATGAGTGAAAAATTCATTCCCCTTCCTTTAGTTCTTCTGGTTGTCTTGGATGGAATTTGGTGGTAGCGACAGTGGCACTTAGTTTAGCACCGATAATATGCTTCCCTCCTTCTGGATTTGATTCAGAGTCAAAATCCTCCTCTGACTCGAAATCTTTCATCTTGGCCACTGGTGACTACTTGGAGCGACATTCTTCAGTTTTGTACCAAGGGATTTTGTGGTATTCAGACCATTTTCCCGTGTCCTTCTTTAACTTCTCATTACCCTTCTTGTGTTGCAGTTTTGGACTGGTTGTCCTGAGAGTAGCCATATTTTCTCTGTCCCTTGTTTTGTGGGTTGGGACTGCCTTTTCCCTGCTTCGATTGTGAGTATTTTTCATATCCAAACTCTTGCATCTTCTACTTAAATTTCTTCTCGATCTTGACAACATATATATAATCTATACTGAATGATGTTACATCTAGAAAATCCATTTATGTTTCAATGTATCTATGTAGACAACTGCGGTATTTGAGCACTAGATGTCGCTCAGAGTCTTTGATACCTAATTTGGTGTGTAGGGTATGAAAAATATTGGTGAAATATGGTGCTCTTTGGTCCCTTTTCTGATGCACGGTGGTCCATCTTTTGTATTTTTCCTCGAAGCTTCCAACAGGGTAGTACTTTTCTTGAATGACATGCCTGAGGAATCTCGTGTGGGAGAGACCGTAGATATTACATATTCCTCTATGGCCCTTTGATCAGAGTAAGTATCCCACCATTACTTTTTAAATGTGTTGAACCTACACAAAATAGATATAGCTAAACAATAATACACACATTTGCAGAGAGAATTGGAGAAAGAAGAAGAAGGAGAGAAAAAATGAAATAATTCTCATTAACCATTATGAATAATGAATAATTTACACATGATATACTTTGTATAGCTCAATTAGTGCACACTGGAGGTGAACCAATGAACCATAGTGGTGGTCTAGATTTATTTGGACACATGCCAGCAGTTATGGGAGTGAATTTCCACCTATTCTAGTCTCTCAGGCAGTTACAGGAAGGAACTGCCACCTAGTCTAGTCTCTCAGGCAGTTACGGGAGTGAACTGCCACTTAGTTAGGTTAACTAGTCAACTAGTATTCAATTAACTGACTGAACATAGAGTAGTGAGGATTTAAATTAGGGAATCAAGGCTAATGTGATAGTTTGTTGATGATCCAAAGACAAGGTTGAATTATCATGGTGATGATCCCAATGTTGCATGGTCATAAAACCAATGCAACATCTAAACTCAACTCAACTAGTCAAACTGAAATGTCAACTGAAAGAGAATATTCTCTAGGTGGAATATTCTCCCCTAAAATATAGGAGACTGGATAATGACTAATTATGACTAATAAACAAGAAAAAAACTTAGGAAAAATAAATCCTAGGTGTGTGTAAAGTAACTGCAACACCCCCCCCGAACATCATTATAGTGAAAAGAAAGAATGGGTCCCAACAACAAGGACATGTTAGGTACCCAAATAGAAAAGATACACTAAAATAGAGGAAAGAGGGAAAACATCATGGGAAAAACCCCCCTTCAAGGTACAATGTATGTAAAAAGAAGAACTACAGTTTCTAGGAAATTGTGTCCTTCACTCCAAGGTGACTTCGCAGAGAATGGAACTTCTGCTCAGTGAAGGTCTTGCTAAAGATGTACGTCATCTATTCTATTGAAGGAAATAATTGTAAGTCGATGATCCCCTCATGTACTAAATCCCAAATGTAGTGCATGTGGATCTCTATGTGCTTCATCCGTTGTGATGCATGAGCATCGCCAACAATAGTGAGTGGAGGACAGTTGGATATACACCATCGTGCATTTTGAGGACATTTTGAATTTCAAAAGAAAACACATTAATGTGATAGCTGGAAGGATGTAATTTCCTTTAATTTTTGGGGGATTTTAATACAGATATTGAGTGTTGATCTCATCTATTGGTTGTAGGCATTTATTGTAATGAATGTAAAGTAGTTGTACTCTTTAATTTGATAAGATATCTTAAGGTTGTAGGAGGGAAAAACTCAAGAGGACTCCCTTGTAGATGCGTTGTATTGTCATTCTCATTTTCATGAGAAACAAAGCATAGGAGACTAGAGAATAAAAAATATTGTAGAAGTTGTATGAGTAGATAGTTGTTGGTATTGAATCATGTACATAATCAATTGAATTAATATAAGAATTCTTTAAACCAATTTCATTGTGTACATTGGTTACTGTTTTCATCTATTGAATGGTATTCTTAGAGGTTACTTATATTCCCTGTTACGCATTTGTTTTAATGTTGTGTGTACGTATGTGATTTCATGTAGAATGTATGAATTCCATGAGAAGAGTATAAGTTTAAATTGTTTCTCTTCCTGAGAATTCCTGCAAGGAGTGCAGTGAGAGTCCACAAGGAGTGCGTGGATGAAGCTCAGAGTTTTATCTTAAAAAATATCAGGAGAGATACCGTTGATCTTATATCAGCAAAATTTCAAGTTTAGCACAGATCCGTGCAAGGTGTGCGCAGGCCAGGTCGAGTATTAGACTTTTCCAACCCAAGGGAGTGGTTGAAGAATTTCTGTCACAAGGATTGTGTTTAAGATTCCTTAGAATCCTTGAGTTTACAGCAAGGATCAAGCTCAAGAAGGATAGAGACTTGGAGAATATCAGAGCGAGGATGAGGTTTGAAGTCATATCATGGAATCAAGTTCAAAAGAGTTGACACCAAGTTATTTGGTTGGAAGCCATCGAGAATCTCAATGGATAGTTGGAATTCCTGAAGGAACGAACACCGATTTCCTGTGGGTTGTTGGATCTAGTATATCTGCGGGAAGGATAAGGGAGAGAGTATTGCAACATCTGCAAGATCAAGAGGAATATTAGTCATCATATCCAAAGGAGCGAGAGCCATTGATTTGGCGCTTTGAAATATTGACATTTCGGGAGTCAAAAGTGTAGAGGAATTTGTAACTCGAAAGTCGTGCATCGTGAAATCCCGATTCGCAGAGGAAGGATATGGAGCATCAGATCGAGGGAGATGAGGACCGTCGATCTGACATAGAGCCATCGCATGTTCTCTTTTCGGGAGAAGGGGAGAGAACCACTTCACAAACCCTCAATATGTGAAATCCCGATGTGCTTAGAAGTTGGGCCCCAGGTCACAGTTGGTGGTCGCGTGAGAGAAATATTGCACCTAGTGCATGTTCGTACAAACGGGCTTCGTAAAAAGATACTTGTGATTATATGTGTTGAGGGTTCTAGCATGGACCAAGTAGCCGTTTAGGCTCAAATGATTTGAATATTCGTAGACCGAGAGGTTAGCAGACATTGTTGAAGGGGGGCTCTGCATCAGTTGGTATCAAAGCTTTACAATAAATGTTTTCTGTAAGAAAGAGAAGACAAAGTATAGTTGTGATTTGAATTCTGTGTGGAAATATTGCAACAATACTTCCAAGAAGACGTCCAGAAAGAACTTTACTTGATCTAGTTGTGGAGAGGGAATGCTCGATTAGATGCTATAGAGAGATCACAAAGATGAACACATGATACTAGAGATAACAATGAGGCTGAAAGAGAACACAAAGAAGGAGAAGAAGAAGTTGTGGGTGAAGATGTTATAGAGGAATGTCTATTCAAATTTGTTGCAAGGATACGTGCCAGAGAAAAAATGGACATCCCAATGTATGAAGCAAACTTAGAAGTTTAGGAGCTTCTAGATTGGATTAGAGCTATGGATAAATATTTATATTACGATGATATCAAAGAATACAAGAAAGTAAATCACATTTTCACTAGACTAAAAGGACATGCAACACTATGCTGGGATGAATTGCAGGTTGACAGGTGTTGCAAAATAAAAAAAAGAATTAAAAGTTGGGATACAATGGTAGAAAAGATGAAATCCAAATTCATACCCAGAGATTATCAAATCAATTTGTTTTGAAGAATAAAGAATTTGAGACAGAGAGGGATGACAATGAAGGAATACACTGAGTAATTCTACAGACTTAACATTAGAGTTGGTCATTATGAGAGTGATGATTAAAATTTCTCTAGATATATGAATGGCCTAAGATATGAGATTCAAGATGAGATGAGCATGGTAACAATAATAAATGTGGAAGATGCTTATCATGTTGCTCTGAAGGCAGAAGAAAAATTGGTTTGGAAGCAAGGTCAAAGGGGAAGAGGTATAAGTCAGAGCAGAGGCAAAGAAATTGCCCAAGATAAAGTAAAAAATCCTAAGTATGAAGAAAGGAAGCCTCATAATCATCCAGAAAGGGGAGTAAGTTCAAAAGGGAGACAATATGACGATAGGAACACTTTTCCTCGGGCAAGAGGAAGAGGCAAAGGAGGTGAAGTAAAATGTTTTGTTTGTGGAAAGATCAGACAAAAATTTTGGGAATGTCCTGATAGAAAAAGGGATGGAGGAGGGGAAGTTCATACTTCATAAGTACAGAGGCGAAATGTTGAGGAAATAGAAGAAGAAGGTGGAAAATCCTTGATGATGAGGAAAATTATCTTGAAACCATAGAAAGAGATGGAGAATATAGTCCAGAGGAATAGTTTGTTTAGGAATTTGTAAGGCCAAGGATAGGGTATGCAAGGTGATAGTTGACAGTGGAAGCATAGATAACTCAGTATCCACATAGATGGTGGAGAAGTTGGAATTGGAGACAGTTGCACATCCAAGATTGTACAAAGTTTCATGGTTGCAAAAGGGACATTAGGTAACAGTCACTAAACAATGTTTAGTTGAATTTAAGCAAGGGGTTTATAGAAACAAGATCTTGTGTGAAGTAATTCCCATGGATGTCTTTCATATTTTGTGGGGGAGACCTTGGAAATATGAAAAAAAAATTATTCATGACAGAAGAAAGAACACTTACACCTTGGAGAAGAATGGTAGGATGCATATGTTGTTTCCAATTGAAGACAAGAAGGTGAAAGAAAAAACCAGAAATACTATACTTCTCATGAGTGGGAAGGAGATTCTTGATGAAGTCAAGAAAGATCAAGAAATGAAGTTTGTTGTGGTGAGAAATCCTAGAGTCATCTTGACTAGTACCTCAACAGATGATCTACCTAAGGAAATTCAGGAACCGCTGGATAATTTTGCTAATATAGTGGTGGAAGATTTACCTTGTTTGTTGCCACCCATCAAAAGTGTAAGCCATCATATTGACCTTATACCAGGAGTGAGTTTGCCAAATAAAGAAACATATAGATTGGAATGAAGAGGTTAATAAGAAAGTCCAGGATTTTATGAACAAAGGGTTGATTAGAGGAATCTTGAGTTCATGCATTGTACCAACAGTGTTGAGTCCAAAAAAGGATGGCGGATGGAGAATGTTTAAGAACTCGAGGGCTATAAACAAAATCACCATAAGGTATAGATTTCCTCTACCCAAGATGGATGAATTGATGGATTTCTTGAGTGGTGCAAAGTTTTTTTCAAAAATTGATCTGAAAAGTGGATATCATTAGATTAGAAGGAGAGAAGGTGATGAATGGAAGACAACATTCAATATGAGTGAAGGGTTGTATGAATGGCTTGTTATGTCCTTTGTCTTGATGAATGTGCCAAGTAATTTTATGAGGTTGATGAATGAAGCCCTGAAATATTTCATTGGTAAGTTTGTAATTATGTATATTGATGATATATTGATCTTCAGTAAGAGTGAGGAAGAACATTTGAGAAATTCAACTCTAGTGATGAGGAGGTTGCAATAAGAGAAGTTGCTAATAAATCTGAAGAAGTCAACTTTCATGAAGACATAACTCATTTATTTGGGTTTTTTGATCTCTTCGAATGAGTTGAAGATGGATCCAGAGAAGGTAGAAGTGATCAAAGAGTGATTGTCACAAAGGACTATCTTTGAAGACAGAAGTTTCCATGAGCTAGCTAATTTTCTTAAGAGGTTCATAAAAAATTTTAGTTGAATTTCTACACCAATGATGGACAGTTAGGAAAAGACATAAATATTTTCATTGGACAGAGGAAGCAGAGAAAAGTTTCAAGTTGTTGAAAGAAAACATATTTGAACAACCAGTTCTAGTTCTGCCAAATTTCCGCAAGACATTTCAAGTAAGATGTGACGCAAGTGTATTTGCGATTGTAGCAGTATTAAGTCAAGACAATAGACCACTTGCATACTTTAGTGACAAATTGAATGAGGCCAAAATAAATTACTCCACTTATGATAAAGAGTTTTATAAGGTCATACAAGAACTTAAGAAATGGAGGGACTACCTGGTTCCAAAAGAGTTTGTTTTGTATAGAAACAACCAGGCCTTATAGTTTATAACCATACAAGAGAAACCAAACCAAAAACATGAAAAATGGGTTGATTTTATGAAGAACTTTACTTTTTCTATAAAACACATTTCTAGAAATGATAACAAGGTTGTTGATGCATTGAGCAGGAAATGTTTAATTCTGTAGGAGTTTCGAGTGAAGACCTTAGGTTTTGATAGCCTTAAGGAAATGTATATAAATGAGTCAGATTTCAAAGATGCTTATGAAGCATGTGAGAATCCTATTCTAAGAGACATAAACCAATGGATTGAATATTTAATTCAGGATAGATTATTATTCAAAGGGAATCAATTGTGTATCCCGAATAGTTCTAGGAGAGAAAACCTCTTGAAGGACAAAAATAGTGGGGGATTGGCTAGACATTTCGGCCATGAAAAAACATTTGCGCAACTGAACAGTTTGTATTATTGGCTAGGAATGAGGACATATGTATGGAAATTTGTCAACAGATGTAGAATCTGTCAGCACGCAAAGGGGAAAAGAGAGAATACTGGGTTGTATCAACCATTTCCAATACCAGAGAGGTCGTGGGACACAGTAAGCATGGATTTTGTGTTGGGAATTCAAAGGACACATAGAGGTTATGATTCCATATTTGTGGTAGTTGATATATTTTCCAAAATGGCACATTTCATTCCATGTCAGAAAAATAGTGATGCAACACACATTCCAAATAGGTTTTTCAAAGAAGTTGTTCGATTTCATGGCTTACCCAAGATTATTGTTTCAGAGAGAGATACCAAATTTGTTTGTCATTTCTAGAGGACACTATGGAAGAAGTTCGATACAAATTTATATTTTAGCTCATCATATCACCCTCATATGGATGGATAGACTGAGGCAGTAAATCGAATTTTGGGGGACTTGTTGAGAAGTTTGGTCACTGAACATCATAGTCAGTGATCAGATTTTGTCGCAAGTGGAATTTGCATGTAATGACTCATCTAATAGAAGTAAACGATAGAGCCCATTTTAGATAATGTATGGAATGCATCCAAGAGGAGTATTTCAGTTGAGAGACTTAGAGCATAATGAGTTCAAGAGTGTTGGGGTGGAAGATTTTGCAGCAGAGATGCATGAGATCCACAGTAAGATTAAAGAGTGGTTGCAAAGTTCTAGCCAAGAATACAAGCACATAGAAGATCAAAATAGGAGAGAGCTTCAATTCAACATGGGAGATTTATTTTGATCACACCTCAAAAATTAAAGGTTCCCTAGGGGAACATATAATAAGATGAAGATGAAAAAGATCGGGCCATGTAATATTTTAAGGAAATTTGGGGCAAATTCTTATGAGATAGAATTGCCTGATGGTGTGGGCATATCACCTATATTCAATGTAGAAGATCTGTATCATTACAAAGAAGACAAAGCATGAGGAGAAGAGAATCAGAAGGGAATTCAATGGGTCAAACAGATGTCTGTAGTTGAAAAGTTGCAGATGGAAAATATCACTGATCAGAGAGTTGGTAAGACCCGAAGGAAGACACATTTTCAATACTTGATAAAATGGAAAGGAAACCTGATTGGAGATGCCAATTGGGAAAGCAAAGAATATATACAGAAACATGGACAGATGGTGTAGGAGCTCATGGATAGGATTCCATGAAATTTTCAGCCAGGGGAGCATGATGCAGGAGCATCGCCAGCAAGCACGAGTGGAGGACAAGTGGATATACACTAGCACACATTTTGAATACATTTTGAATTTCAAAAGAAAAAACATTAATGTGGTAGCTAGAAGGATGTAATTTCCTTTAATGTTTTGGGGATTATAATACAGATCTTGAGCATTTCTCTCATCTATCGGTTGTTGGAATTTATTATAATGAATGTAAATTAGTTGTAGTCTTTAATTCGATAAGATAGCTTAAGCTTGTAGGAAGGAAAAATTCAAGAGGACTCCCTCTCATATGTGTTTTATTGTCATTCTCATTTTCATGAGCAACATAGCATAGGAGAGTATAGAAGAACAAAGATTGTAGAAGTTGTATGAACAGATAGTTGTTTCTATTGAATCCATCTACAGAAGCACTTGAATTAATATAGGAATGATTTAAATCAATTTCATTGTGTACTTTGGTTATTGTTTTCATCTATTGAATGGTATGCTTACAGGTTGCTTATATTCTTTGTTACACATTTGTTTCAATGTTGTGTGTGCGTATGTGATTTCATGTAGAATGTATGAAGTCCATGAGAAGATTATAAGTTTCAATTGTTTCTCTTCCTGAGAATTCCTACAAGGAGTGAAGTGAGATTCCGCAAGGAGTGCATCGATGAGATTTTGAGTTTTATCTCAGAAAATATCAGGATAGATATCGTAGATATTATAACAACAGAAGCGTAATTTTAGCACATAGTTATGCAAGGTGTGTGTAGGCCAGGTTGAGTCTTAGAATTTTCCAACCCAATGGAGTGGTTGAAGAATTTATGTCACAAGGAATACGTGGAGGATTTCTTAGAATCCTTGAGTTTGCAGCAACGATCAAGCTCAGGAAGGATAGAGACTTGGAGAATATCAGAGAAAGGACAAGGTTTGAAGTCACATCATGGAATAAATTTCAAAAGGGTTTACGTCAAGTTCTTTGGCTGGAAGCCATCGAGAATCTCAACGGATGGTTGGAATTATTGAAGGGAGAAACATCAATTTCCCGTGGGTCATTGGATCTAGTAGATTTTCATAAAGGATAAGGGAAAGAGTC
The DNA here is from genome assembly GCA_010110895.2 of Picea sitchensis. NCBI lineage: Eukaryota > Viridiplantae > Streptophyta > Pinopsida > Pinales > Pinaceae > Picea > Picea sitchensis. Next base: position 71,673 of record SNQJ01S0068804.1, read on the forward strand.
TTCCAACACTCGCAAGCTCAGGATGAATAATATCCATCAGATCCGAAGGAGCGAGATCCATTGATTTGGCTCTTTGAAATATTTCCATTTTGGGAGTTGGGAGTGTGGAGGAAGTTGTAACTCGGAAGTTGCGACTTGCGAAATCCTGATTCATGAAGGAAGGATCTGTAGTGTTGTATCGTGGGAGACGAGGAATTTCGATCTGACATAGATTCATCACGAGTTCACATTTTGGGAGAAGGGGAGAGAACCACTTCGAAGACCCCCGATAAGAGAAATCCTGACGTGCTCGGAAGCTGGGCCCTAGGTCATAGTTGGTGGTTGCATGAGGGACACCTTACGCCTAGTGCTCGTTCGCAAAGGCGAGGTTCGTAAAATGAGACTTGTGGTTTTATCTATTGAGGGTTACATCGTGGACCAAGGATCCCTTTAGGCTCAAAGGAATTGAATATATATAGACCAGGAGGTCAGCAGACCCTGCTGAGGGGGGTCTCTGCATAACACTGCCTCTAAAATGGATCTATGCAAAACTTCAAAGTGCTCTAGTTGTCACACCAGATTAAGATCAGTTGATGAAACTGAATTCCCAACCGTGTGATAAAATGTTGTAGCCACATAGGCTGAATGGTTATGTTAACTACCCCTCTGTACTCTTCCTTGACTGAAGATAGAGAAATGGCAGCTTGCTTCTTTTTTGACCAACAGATAGGCCTAGAACCAAGACTGAGTGAGTAACCAGATGTGCACTTGCGACCAATGCTATCGCTAGCCCGGTTAGAATCAGTAAACCCGATGAGATATAATGTAGAGTATGTTTCATAATGAATCCCAAAGGTGATGGTTCCCTATAGGTATCGAAGGATACGCTTTGAATCTTTCCAATATAGCTCATGCGGCTCCTGTATGAACTTGGAAAATGCGCTAACTAAATATGAGATGTCTGGTCTAGAGTGTGTGAGATAGAACAAGCTCCCCACTAGCTATCTGTACAATGTGTTGTCAATCAGTGGAGTCTCCCTGCCATCCTGAAGTTTGACTCCTGATAGGAAAGGAGTCAGAGCATACTTGTAGTCTGTCATGTGAAATATCTCAAGGAGATATTGTGCATAATTGGACTAAGACAGTTTGATACTTGATGCATCCTAACTGATATCGAGTCCAAGAAATAAGTGTAGCAGATGCATGTCCATCATCAAAAACCTATCATGTAGAATCCTCTTGACTGAAGAAATCATTGAACATGATCTCCCGGTGATCAACAAATCATCGAAATACAAAACTAAAAGTAGAAGTGAATCAACAATCCTTAACATGTAGACATTCGGGTCTGATTTACATCGTACAAAGTTCTGTGACAATAGGTAGGAATTCATCTTGGCATACCATGCCCTCAGAGCCTGCTTGAGGCCATAAAGTGACTTATTCAGTCAACATAACAAAGATGAGTCTTGCATAAATCCCTATGGCTTCTCCATGTAGATATCCTCAGAGACATCACCGTGAAGAAATGCATTATTCATGTCCATCTGATGGATTTCCCATCCCTTGGTTGCTGCAATGGAAAGTACCAATTGTATGGAATCCATATTCACTACTGGAGTGAAGGTCTCATCATAGTCAATACCATGAACCTATTGAAAGCCTTTGGTGACAAGCCTCACTTTGTATATGATGATTTCTCCATCCGCTGTGCTCTTGGTCTTATAGACCCATCTGCATCCGAAAAGTTTCCTCCCAGAAGGAAGGGGAAATATATCCCAAGTATGGTTCTCAAGGAGGGAGTTGTACTCCTCCTGTGTGGAAGATTTCAAAAATAAATTTCCATCAGCCTCGCCATAAGACTGTGGATCTGAAGACTGAACCAAGAAAAGATGTCTGGAAGGCAATGGTTTAGTGGCAGTGAGTAAACCAGGAAGCTCCTAGAAATGAGATCAATTCCTCCTAGTATTGGCTAGATAACCAACGATATCCCCTACATCTTGAAGAGTAGTATGTGCCCACTTGGGCCTCTTCTCTGGCTCTGCAACTGTATCTAAATGCTATGACTCTAAATCTTCCTATACTGACTCTGAATTTGAATTTGAATCATTTGAGTCCTCTGAATCAGAACTCTTGTCTGATGAAGAGTCGGCATGTGCATGCTCATCATATGGGACAAGTGTAAGAGTGAATGTGTATGCATGCAGTTGCTGAGGTAAATGCGAGACACTTTCCTCGAATTGGACACTGTGCTCAATGATGAGACGGTCCGAGGAAAGATCAATAAGCCGATATCTCTTCACACCATCAGGGTATCCAACAAAAAGGCACTCAGTTATTTGTGGATCAAGAGCCTTCCTCTTTTTAGAGGGAATCTAGGCCCATGCATGAACCAAAAAAGTGAAAGTGGGTCACTTCTGGTTTGAGGCCGCTCCAAGCCTCATAGGGGGTCTTATCCTTGATAGATTTATGGGGAGATATGTTTTGGATGTATGTTGCATAATTAATTTCTTCGGCCCATATTCATTTTGGTAGTGACTTTGCATGCATCATGCAATATGCCATCTCCTTTAGAGATCAACTTTTCTGCTCAACAACTTCATTTTGTTGTGGAGTATAGGGAACTGTGTGTTGCAACTGAATCCCTCCCTCATGGAAAATATTATGGATCTCATGATTTACATATTCTCCACCATTATTAGTTCATTGGACTTTGATATTCTTTCCTGACTTTTTCTCAACCAGGGCTTTGAAATCTTTGAGGTGTTGGAAGACCTCAGATTTTTGCCTGAGAAAGTAGATCCAAGTAAAACGTGAGAAATCATAAAAAAAAATGAGAAAAAAAATCGCTTTGCTGATGGATGGATGTGGAAAAGGACCCATAAGGTCACTGTGGATCAGATCTAAAGGTGTAGAGGCTCTCTTAGACTTTCCCTTGTCGAATTTCTCTTCATGGTGTTTCCAAAAAACACATCCCTCACACACTCCCATGGAGAAATGGATGTCTGGTAGACCATCAACCAATATTTTCTTGATAATTTGTTGCATGTATCTGAAATTCAAATGTACAAACCTTTCATTCCATATCCCACTACTTTCATCATCATGAGTAAGCAGTAAATCAGAATCAAGTTCAATGAATTTAGAAAATGTATACAATCTAGACTGATGATTTACCTTACTGGTAGGAACCGTGGAGTTGGTTTGCATGTCGTAGATGTCCATGAAATTTTGTGTGAATATGAATTTATTTCCAGTGCCGGAATTCATTATCTGATACATGGAGAGAATGTTGATAGAAATCTTGGGAACATGTAGCACATTCTCGAAGCTTTCGTTGGTGAGTTTAGTCCTTCCTTTGTCAGTGAATTCGAAAGAATATTTTAACCCCATCAGAACAGGAAGACAATTTCATGCATCAAAAGAAGAATATACTTATTTTGAGGCATCCATGTGATGTGATGCTCCTGAATAACTGATCCAAGCATCAAGAGAGGATTTGATCGAAATCAAGGCATGGCTAGAATTTCCTTTCTTGGAATTCAGATCTTTTGGATTATTCTTCTTGGCACCCTCGGGGATGCGATCTACAAGGTTATTTTTCTAAAGTATTTGAGACATCAAATCTATTTGTTTTTGTATGCATGTGGATTCTGAATGGAATACTTTTTGACAGTACATGGATTTCTCTCCTTTTCTTCCCTTTTCTCCTTTGGATCTGGAGGCATCAATGAAGGGTTTTGTGTACCCTTCCTTCTTCGGATGTGCATGAGATTTTCTTTATATTTATATTTATATTTATGATATTTGTTCCTTCCATCATGCAAAGTGAGTGCATGTGCCCTTGGGCCTTTGATTCTGCCCATGTTGATGAGATTAGTTTTCTCTTGTGTCAAGGATTCGATAAAGTCCTCAAGAAAAGGCATCTTCCAGGTGGCTCTAGAGGTGAATCTGAAAGTATGGAATGTGGATACGAATATAGAGAATTCAGGACCAAGCTTAGAGAGAATGGTGAGAACCATTTGTTTCTCCTCCTTCAATTTTTCAACCCTGCAAGCTTTGAGTTGCGACAGTAAATCCTTGAATTTTGTAAAGAAACCTTGGATATTCTTGAAGCTTTTTGGATCCAATGGGAGCATATCCACCTCCAACATGTGTCCCCTCATCTCATCCTATTTTGCAAATATCCCTTCCAAGGTGGGTCAGGATTCATTGGGATTCTTACAGGAATATATATGAAAAAGTAGGTCGGGAGAAATAAGACTGCAAATTGTTTCAAGTGCCTCATCCATGCAATTTAAGTACTTTAATTTTTCTATGGCTGATGTCGGTTTTGTATTTGTATTGAAATTTAACCTGTACAACCCTTTGGTTCAAAGATGTATTCCCAGTTTCTCCTTCCATGCAATATAGTTGTGAGGTGTAAGAATGAATTCTTTTTGGAATTCTATCTTTTCGTTATCTTCAATCTTTTGTATTTGCCAAAAGATTTGGTGTAGGTTTTTCTTAGCAGTCCATCGACTCTGAGACCATGTAAATGTGTTGAACTTGCATAGAATATATCTAAATAAATAATAATACACACATTATCATAGAAAATTGGAGAAAGAAGAAGGAGAGAAATAATGAAGTAATTCTCATTAACTGTTATGAATAATGAATAATTTACACATTATATACTTTGTATAGCTCAATGAGTGTGCACTGGAGGTGAACCAATGCACCATAGTGGTCTTCTAGAGTGATACAGACACATACCATCAGTTACAGGAGCTAAATTCCACCTATTCTTGTCTCTCAAGCAGTTATTGGAGTGAAGTTCCACCTAGTTGAGTTAAGTAGTCAACTAGTCTTCAGTTAATTGAATGAACAAAGAGTAGTGAGGAGTTAACTCAGGGAATCAAGGCTAATGTGAAATTTTGGTGATGATACCAAGGCAAGTTCGAATTGTCATGGTGATGATCCCAATGTTGCATGCTGATAAAACCAATGCAACATCTAAACTCAACTCAACTAGTCAAATTGAAGTGTCAAATGAAAGAGAATATTCTCTAGGTGGAATATTCTCTCCTAAAATATAGGAGACTGGATAATGACTAATTATGACTAATAAACAAGGAGAAAATTAGGAAAAATAAATCATAGGTGCGTGTGAAGTAACTCCAACATCCTTAACATGGGGATGACCTTGAGGAGTGCAAAAGTAATATTTTCCCTATTGGAAAAATTGTGGATTGAAAAATACCCTTTGAGTAGGTTCAACTATTCATCTACAACATGGGCATCTATCAGTCCTTCAAATAATGGAATATCAAAATTTACCTATACCTTGAAGGGCATTGCATGGACGCTTGATGAAGATGCATCTCCTGTGGGCATTCGCCGAAGGATCTATCTAAATGTATACATCATTTCATTCCTTTGTTGCATAAGGGATTCCTCAACTGGCATTTTAAAATGATCTCCTACTCCATAATATTTATTTTTGTCCCCCATGGGTTTTTGTCGGGCTTTACATGGCTGACATTGCAATGGATCGACTGGTTCCAGTCCCAACTTCGTCTACCTAGATATTGTCGGGGACATGCACAAAGAAAAATAAATGAAGAGAAGACCTCTCTAATACCAATGGTCTGGATTTATCATAAAAAAAAATTAATAATAGTCTGAATACAATAACACAGAGATACAGAGAACAACAACAGATATCTAGTGAACAATAACTTTTGAATAAGTGAAATAGGCAGAAATTGTAAACTGTAGAACTAAAAACAACTTGTTGAAATGGTGGTAGATATCTCTGGAAAGAGATGTGGTTTCTACGTGAATCCATCTAAGAAAAATGATTACAATGAGGCTCGAGAGGTGTTTTTAACATTACTCATGAATTCCAAAACCCTATAAATCCAAAAACATAACCCTAGGAGATGAAACACCAAAAGTTATGTGGGCCCTGATGGGTAAGTTGGTACCTCAACTTCCCGGGGTCGTAACTTTTTCATATGACCTCCATTTTAGGTGTGTGATAGCCCGTTGGAAAGGTATTTTAGAGAACTACAAATTATTCCATCAAACTCTAAATTTGTCTACAATTTGACTGTGGCAGGCCAAAAAAACATTATTTAGGGCCCCAAAACATCCCTAGAAGTACAAAAATATGTGATGAATTGAAAACATCGAAAATAGGTCAGTTGGACTAGGTGGGAGGCCACCAATATCCACCTGGAAGATATGAAGGGATTAAGATAGACCCATAAGTGTATAACCCACAAGCACAAATAATTATAGAAGAACATGTTGAAGTAAAAACTGTCAATAGGATCCAGTTGGAATAGGTGAGTGGCCACCAATATCCACCTGGATAATTGAGCCCCCTAAATGAATATCCTCTTGAATAAATTTCCAACGAGACATCATTATTCCTAAATGGAGGTCATATTCAAAAGTTATGACCCCAGGAAGTTAATTTACTAACTTACCACAACAGGGCCCACATGACTTTTGGCGCTTCATCTCCGAGGGTTGGGATTTTGGATGTCTAGCATTTTGGTATTCATATTTATTGTAAAAATTCCTTCAGATCCTCATTGTACTCATATTCTTGCGAATGAGCATAGCCGTCACATCTCTTTCAGAGATAATATGCGACCATTCTAGAAATCATGTTTCCAATATGCATTTTACAGTTTTCAACATATTTCTTGTTTAATAGAAGTCAAGTTTTACTGTATATTTTTTATTGTTCATTGTGTCTTTGTGTTAAGATTATAAATCCTTGGTTTCATTTCATTCCTCTCATAAATATGGATTAGTGGTATCAAAGCGATCTGCTCCTTTATTTTTTTAATGCATGTCCTTGACGCAGTCAGGGTCTAGAGATTTGGGCCTCGATCTTGTTTCTCTTGAGGATAACTTCTCTCTCACACCCAAGAAACCTCCCATGGAGAGAGAAAATAAATACGACAGGACATGATATCCTTTCAAAAAAATTCTTGAGGAATCCCTTGAGTGATAGAGGAATCAAATGATGGATAACTTCACACAAATACTTCAACGACTGCCGACAAGAGACATATCCACATCAAATTGAAGGGCCACCTCCTCCAAGGCACACATTAATTTTGATATTCCTATATTTGAAGGTCAAATAGATGCAGATGTTGTAGATAAATGGTTAAACCTTCTAGAGGGGTATTTTTCTATATACAACTTTTCCAATAGAGAAAATATTATATTTTCACTCCTCAAGGTTGTCCCCTATGTCGAATATTGGTGCGATAATTTCTGTGAGAAAAATTAAATAGAAGGATCCACATTATTTGTAGTTTCACCCACTTGGGATTCCTTTAGGGATATTATTAAGGAACAATACTACCATGTTGGAAGTTATGACGACTTGTATACAATATGGACCACACTCTGGAAAGAAAGAGACCAAACGGTCCCAAAGTTCACCAATGTCTTCCATACCTTGTGCACCAAGATGGACATCAAATATTATGAGTCACACCTGGTGCTCAAGTAATGCATTAGGATACATAGATACATCTAGAAATAAATGGAGTTTTTGGACATCTCATCTTGGGGTGTGGCCTATTGATATGTCGTCGAATCAAACATAAGCTTAAACAAAAGACGTGACACTTTTGGTTTGGGAACCTCTCATAGTATAAGTAGGGAAAGGGAATCCATAACCCACAAAAAAAAGGACAAAGAAAATATCAGAAACCTCATGAAAACCATTCCAAGACACATGAAAATAAGGAAAATGGGAAGACGAAGAAAGATACCAAGAGGTGGTGTGACTTCCATAAGATCCACTAGCATAACATTGTTGATTTCCGGTCAAAGAAGTCATTAGTGGCTGAAGTAAAATCCTTTAAATGAGATGGGAGTTCTGACTGTGAGTCAAAACTAGAGAAGGGGAGATAGATCAATGAAACAGAACCCAGTTCCAACCTTGCAACCACCAATATCCAGCCCGATGAACCTGATGAGCCAAAGGAAGATGAGCACCTCTTTCATTCATAGATGTGGGTGAAAGGCACTCCACCACACTTCATCATTGATAGAGGTAGCTAGAAGAACCTCATTTCAACAAAGGTCATCAAGCAACTATCCCTGCCAACAATGTCGCACCCACAACCCTACACCATCGGATGGCTCTGTCAAGGAAGCGATATTCACGTCAACCAATAGCGTCGTATTTCGTACAACATCAATCCATTCAAAGATTAGGTCTTGTGTGATGTTTCTCTCCTTGAAGTTTGTGATTTTATTTTGGGCCAACCTTATTTATGAAAATGTCATGCATATATGAGTTTAGGCCTTAGAGTGTTATTAGTACTTTGAACAAGAAATTGTATAGGATACCTAAGGTATTCCCACCTAGTTCTAGTTCCTTGATATTTTCCAAGCAATGCAGGAAGGTTATTTCTCAGACCACGAAGTTTGTATTCTTCATGATTCACACTCAAAGTGAGTGAAATAATGCAACTACATTCATGGCCTTCATGATCGTCCTCTCCATGCAGTAAAATAAAGTGGATAAGGTCATGGGAGAATACAAATACATCTTCTCATCACCTACTAGAGTACATATGCATTGTCAAGTCAAGAACCACATTGATCTGACCCCCAGCACACTGCTATCAAATGAGCCAACCTATTGTCTCTCTGTACTAGAAAATGAAGAGATCAAGTGTCGTATCCAAGAACTGGTCAAGAAAGGGCACATCTGACCGAACTCATCACTGTGTTGAATCCCAATCATGTTGGTATAGAATAAAGATGAGACTTAGAGACTCTGCATTGATTATCAGGCCCTAAAAAAATCAAAGTCAGGAACTGGTACCTTATTCCCCAAATCGATGATCTCCATGATCATCTCAATGGGGCCAAATACTTTAATAATATTGATCTAAATTCTGGCTACCATCATGTCCCAATAGAACAAACAAATGTATGGAAAATTGCCTTCAAGTCAAAATAAGGTTTTTTTGAATGGATGGTCATGCCCTTAGGTTTGATGAATGCCCCAACAACTTTCATGAGGTTGAAGGATGATATCTTTCATCCTTTCACTAATTATTTTTTAGTGGTGTATCCATATGAAATACTCATATACAACAAGAGTTGGGTAGACCACTTGCATCATAGTTAGAAGGTTATGCACACTCTATGACAACACAAAATATATGAAAACCTGGAAAAATGCTCCTTCATCATGGACAATGTCCAATACCTAGTTTACATTGTTGATGCACATGGTGTGCATATTGATCTTGCCAATATCCAAGACATCAGTGACTAGACAACCCCAACCATGCTCACTGAGCTTCAGAGCTTCTTATTCCTTGCTAATTTCTATCGCAGGTTCGTGTTGAGATTCTCCCATATTGTATGGGCCCTCAGTCAAATAACTAGAGGTGGTGGTAAGGAAAACTTTGTGTGGGGCCTGTCCCAACATAAAGCATTCAATAATTTGATGCAACACTTGTGTTAATCACTAGTTCTTTCATAACCAGACATGTAACAACCCTTTCATATCGAGACAGATTCTTTAGACTATGTTGTGGGCACAATCCTCACTCAGCACGACCATGTCATGGCCTATCATAGTCAGACACTATCAAATTCCATCTGTAAGTACCCTAATTATGACAAAGAATTTTAATCCATTGCGCAAGCCTTCCACGAGTGGAAGAATTACATTCTTGGGAAGGAGACAATCATCCACACTGATCATAAGTCATTGCAATTCATGTAGACACAAGGAAAATTGCAGAATGACCACCATAAAAAGTGGTCCACATATCTGCAGTAGTTCCACCTCAACATAAATTATATAACAAGAATTACCAATTTAGTCGTTGATTGCCTCGGTTGAACTCCAGTTGCAACACCCACCGCAGTGCTAGAATCTTACGGCCATGAGACCTCTGGGTGGCCCCACCTCTATGAGATGGATCGCATCTTTGCCAATACCACCCAGATGTTGGGTGCCAACACAACTATCAATAATTTCCATATACAAGAAGAGTTGTTGTTCCATTTGTGCCATCTTTTCATTCCATCAAGCGAGTGAGTGAAGTTTATTTGGGAAGCCCACTACATTTGGGTGGCATGACACCTCATCGTGGAAAATACACTCGTAGTGATGCAACGATAGTTATGTTGGCCGAAACTTTGATAGGATGTCAAAGCGTATATGTGGTCCTGTGCTTCATGTACTATTTACAAATTGGCCATCAAGAAACAAGGCATGTACACTCCTCTTCCTACTCCTAATAGGCCCTGGGAACCCATCTCAATGGACTACATTTCGGACCTCCCTTCCACCAGGTGGGGAAATGACTGTGTTTTGTGGTTGTTGATCACTCTTCCAAGATGGCGATTTTGGCCGCCTACAAGAAGAGCATCACGGTGGAGGACATTGCCAACCTTTTATTTAAATGCATGCAGGTACACTTTGGGATTCCACAAATGATTATCTCAGATCATGAAAGTCGGTTCCTCAACAAATTCTAGTCGAGCCTCTGGTTAGTGATGGACACCAATCTCACCAATTCCACTTCCTTCCACTCCTAGATAGATGGCCAAATCAAGGTCATCAACCGGATGATTGTGCACATCCTACACATGTACAGTTCCAAACACCCTCACACCTGGGATGAGAGTCTTCTCTATGCTCAACTAAACTACAATAGAGCCATATATAGCTCAACCATCCACAACTCCTCTCACCTGGGGATGGGATTTCAACCATTGGGTCCCATGGATGTTGCACTACTCCTTGTAGCCTTTTAGACAGACTCATCGCATGCTCCAACTGCAGCTGACAAAGACACCCAGTTCATTGAGAAGATCCACCACATCCACCAAAAATTTTAGGATATTATATAGAATTCCAATGGCAAGTAGAAGTAATGCCATGATCAACATCGGGTGCCACCCGAGTTTTGGGTGGGAGACAAATTTTGGTTGCAATTGTAGAAACAACACCTTACAGGGCCTCATTGGAAGCTTCATCCACTACATTATGGGCCTTCCACCATTACCAAGGTTGTGGGTGACAATGATTTTGAGCTCAACCTTCCCTCCTTCCTTGGTTTTCACCCAGTTTTCAATGTGGGCCTCCTTTGACCTTATTTTCCACCATTATTGGACACCTTGTAGATAAAGAAACAATTGACACCACCAGAGCTTAACCCTGAATGCATGGAACAAACATCCACTAATCATATTGTGGACACACTAGTCAAGGGAAATGGACAGCAGAGGATATATCTTTATCAAGTTGTCAAAGAGGGGAAACTCCTGCACCAAGGAAAGTGGCTTACCTGGGGCCAAATTCAATTGAAATTTCCTTATCTGATGGGGGCACTCAATGCAATGGAGACCATTGCCTCCTAATGAGGGAGGATGGATCCTGGTGGATATCATTGTTGGAGATACTTTACATACACCTAGGATTTATTTTTCCTAAGTTTTTCCTTATGTTTGTTATTCATTATTCAGTCTCCTATAGTTTAGGTAGAATATTCCTCTAGGAGAATATTCTCTTTAGTTCACACTTTAGTTTGATCATTTGAGTGGATTCTAGATGCCACATTGGAATTATCACCATGCAACATTAGTATCATCACCAAATAATGTGTATTGTCCTTAGTATCATCACTATACTATCACATTACTCATGATTCCCAGATCTTTTCCTCACTTCACTATGTTTTAGTCAATTAATTGAAGGCTGAGAGACTAGTTAACTCGGACTAGGTGGAAATTCACTCTTGTAACTGCCTCAGAGACGGGACTAGGTAGAAGTTTACTCTTGTAACTACTGGTGTGTGTCAATATCACTCTAGACCACCACTATGGCCCATTGGATTCTCCTCTAGTGCACATTATTTGAGTTGTACAGAGTATATCACGTGTATATTATAATTCATTCATTTGGTTAATCATAATTCTTCCATTCTTTCTCTCCTTCTTCTCTTTTCTCATATTTTCTCTGTAAATTGTGTATGTCATTTTCTAGCTAGATCTATTATGTCTAGGTTCAACACATTTACATGGTATCAGAGCTGATGGACTATTAGGGAAAATACACACCATATTATTTTTTCAGGTAACAAAGATTGAAAGTGTTATCACTCTAAGAAACCCTTTGTGGTTGCAGACCAAAGGTGCTTGGTAACTTAAGAAATGAATGTTTTTGTATTTTGTAAAGGTTGATCAATGGGACACATCAATATAGCTTATGGCATTCAAACATGAAAATGATAAACAAATAGACAGTGCTCTCAAAGATTGATTAATCAACAAGTAGCTTTAAAGTGGGTGGAGAACAAATTGTAACTAAACCAGTGCAAAGCAGTGTCTAAGAGACAATCAAGAGAATTATTATCAGGCTATGAGCTAAACAGTGGGATAACAGCCATTCAAAACTTGACAACACAGATAATAATGCAGAAGAAAGATGGAATGCTCACAATCAAAATTGAAAGGAACCTGTGATCTGTATTAACATAGAAAGTCTGAGTACAAAAAGAGTATTTCTCTATCCAGAATCGAACAATTAGAGCTCCAAATGTCTTTGGATTTATAGCCTCTTACAATCAGTTTCATATCCTAAAACAATGGATCTGATATTCTAAAAATAGAAAGTCAAAACTAATTCTCAAAAGATAAGGAGAGATCCTCAAGATGAGGTCAACCTCTATCTTTTGGTCTTCAAACATTGG
>SNQJ01S0068806.1:18797-51833 GCA_010110895.2 Picea sitchensis
CTCAGAATGATGATGGAGCACCTGCAAATAAAACCCAACTGATGAAATGCCCAATGCTCCTCCTAAATGGCTAGATTGAACCCTCCTCAATGATGTGGTGTGCCCTTGCTGGAAACTCCCCAATGGTATGGCCCTGCTATCTATTGAAGCTCTAGAAGGAGATATGCTGAGAGTAGAATGGTGTGGAGGAATCTTCCATCCCCAAGACCAAGTTGTGGAACAAGGTGAGTGGATATTTCACCACTGAGTTCTTCACAAGGGTTTGTACATCAAAACCCCCAAACTAAATTCTCAAGAGAAATAACAACAATATACCAAAATCAGAATGACTAATAGGTGCGCCCTAGCCTCTTATACTTTTTCTTCTAATTCTCTGTTGAGTTAGGTTAACTCCCAGGGTTAATCTTCTATTCTTCTATTGAGTTATCTTTTACTTCTTTATCCCTTTCCTTTCTTAATTCAACTTAAAAATATAACTTTAGCCTTGTTGACTTTCCCCCTTAGTGTGAGACTATGACCTAGTGTGGGTGTCCAGGCCACTGAGTCTCCTCATCACCTCTCTAAGAGGTGGGGGACATTACAGTGTCTCCTGCTTGAAATTGCATGTCCTCAAGCAATTCCAAACCTGCTTCTCTTACCACGTGCTCCTGCTCCCAAGTGGCATCCTCAATGGGTAAATCCTTCCACCTGATCAGGTACTCCTTGATGCTTCAGTTTCTGAGCCTCTTCTCTCGAACTTCTAGTACCTCCTCCAGAATCAAAACAAGTAGTCCCTCCTCATCCATGGGGGGTAGTACCTCAATAGTCCTAATGTGTTGACCGAGGGCTTTCTTAAGGCACGAGACATGAAAAACGTTGTGGATTTTTCTGCCCTGTGGAAGCTCCAGCTCGTAAGCTACGACCCCTATCCTTCTGCTGAATTTGTAGGGTCCAAAGAAACGTGGTTGCAGTTTCTCCGCTCCGCTTCTTTCAATGGATGCCTGCCTGTATGGTTACAGCCTCAAATAGACTAAATCACCAACCTCAAAAGTCTGTTCAACTCTGTGCTTGTCTGCTTGGACCTTATGTTGGTTTTGTGCCCTCTGTAGATGATCCTTCAATTCCCTAAGAATGTCTTGGCCTTGTTGTATCCAATCATGTACCATTGGTGCCCTGCTGTCACCAAATGCAATCTCTACAAATGATAAGGGATCATAGCTATACAAAGCTTTTAATGGTGACATGCCAATGGACATATGTTGGGTGGTGTTGTAGCAATATTCTCCCAAATGCAACCATCTGACCCATGCTTTCTGTTGCCTTGCCACATAGTTTCTGAGATAGCCCTCCACCCACTTGTTAACTATCTCCATCTATCCATCTATCTGAGGGTGATAGATGGTGCTAGGGGTCAAGGCCGTACCAACCAACCTAAATAACTCCTGCCAGAAAGTACTCATAAACCTGTTATCGCTATCGCTGACAATGGTCTTGGGTAGGCTGTGCAACCTGAAAATCTCCCTGAAAAATAGTTCGGCCACCTGTGCTGCACTAAAGTCGGTAGCTATGGAAAAGAAGTGTGCAAACTTTGTTAACCTGTCCACCACTACAAATATGCAGTCCTTCCCTTGCGTCTTTGGTAGCCCAATGATGAAATCCATGGATATGCTTTCCCATTTATGCTCTGGAATGGGCAAGGGTTGCAAAAGTCCTGCTAGGTGTGTGTGCTCATCCTTGTTTTCCTAACATGTCGTACACTCTTTGACGTGCCTAATCACATCCTCCTTGATCCCTTTCCAAGAGAATATTTCTCTCACCTACCTGTATGTCTTGTTGATCCCCTGATGTCTCGCCAGTGGTGAGTCATGGCATGCCTGCAATACCTTGGCCTTGAAGATCGATCCTGAAACCAAGAAGATTCGGTCTTTGTAGTAGATGAGGTCATTAATAACCTTGAAATATTCATCTTGTACCTATCCGTCCAGTAGTTGTCACGCAAACTAATCCTCTGCAAACTCCATCACTAGTTGGTCTTTCCAATCAACTGTTATCCCTGTTATGGAAAGGATGGATGGCCTCCTGGATAAGGCATCAGCCACCACATTATTATTTCCTTTGACAAACTCAATGTCAAAGTCATAGGCCTGTATTCTTATTACCCATTTGTGTTGCCTCTCGTTCAAGTCCTTATGTTCCAATAAGTATTTGAGACTGTTATGATCTGACTTAACAACAAACTGAGCACCTACCAAGTATTGTCAGAATTTGGCCAGTGCATGCATGATAGCCAACATTTCTTTGTCATAAATGTTGTAGAGTATCTCAGGACCCCAGAGTTTCTGGCTCTCATAGGCAAGAGGGTGCCTCTTCTGCATCAGTACGACGCCTATTCCTTCCCCGGATGCATCACACTCCAAGGTAAATGGGAGACTGAAATCTGGAAGGGCTAAGACTGGGCATGTACTCATCACCTTCTTCATCTTGTCCATCATTTTTTGAGCCTCCTCGTCCCACTTGAATGCTCACTTCTTAGTCAAATCGGTCAAGGGTGCACACAATTGAGAGAACCCCTTGACAAACTTCCTATAATATGTGCACATTCCCATAAATCCTCTCAATTTTGTGAGTGTCTTAGGAGTGGGCCATTCCATGATGGCTTCAATCTTATCCTAATGTACCTGTACCCATTTTTCTTTGATAATGTGTCCTAGATAAAGGACTGCCATCATTCCAAACTCACATTTGGACTCCTTAGCATATAGTGACTTCTCCTCCATAATTGACAAAATCTAGTCCAAATGCCTAAGATGCTCCTCCCATGTTTTGTTGTAGATAAGCAGGTCATCAAAGAATACCAATAGGTGCTTCCTCAGTTGTTTATTGAACACATGGTTCATACATGATTGGAATGTAGCAGGGGCATTGGTTAACCCAAAGGGAATCACCAAAAACTCATAGTGTCCATAATGACATCTAAAAGTTGTTTTTGAGATATCTTCCTCCCTCATCTTGATCTGATGATAGCCAGAACGAAGGTCAATCTTAGTGAAGTAGATGACCCCATGCAACTCGTCCAGCAGTTCATCAATCCTTGGTATTGGGTACCTATTTTTGATGGTCTTCTTATTCAAAGGCCTTAAGTCAATGCACATCCTCATAGTGCCATCCTTCTTCTTCACCAACACTACTGAAGAAGCAAAAGGACTACTGTTGGGCCTGATGTGTCCCATATCTAGAAGTTCCTTGATGGCCTTTTCTATCTCGTCTTTGTACTTCTTGGGATGTATGTATGGTGTGGTGATCACTGGTTTGGCCCCTTCCTCTAGCTCAATAATGTGCTCAAATCCTCTATCCGGTGGAACCCCCGGAGGAGTAGGCCCAAACACCTTGTGGTGTTTGTCAAATATTTCCTTAATTTCCGAAGTGTAATGAACCTTGCCCTGTACATCCACACGTGTCACAATCCTACATTCCACTTTGTATACTATTTCATCCCTCAGGAAGATGGCTTCCATCACTTTGGGATTTGTGACTACCTTGCAACATTCCTGTCATGCCCCGGCACTACCTTTTGTCCACCCTCCTGCATGAATGACATTTCCATTTGTTTTGTAGTTGGTGGTGATAGGCCCCAATGTGTTGAGCTATTGAACTCCTAGGATGATGTGGTGCATCCAAGGTCCATGACATAGATGTCCTATGTCAACTCATTCCTTCCCAAGGTAAGCTTTAGGCCCGGAATATATACATCCGGGCATGGTGTTCCCAAGGTAAGCTTTAGGCCCGGAATATATCTGTCACAGGGCATGGTGCTTCCTCCTGCAACCTCCACTTTGAATCCTTCAAATTCTACTATGGGTATATGCCTCCTCTTCAGCAATGCTGCATCAATGAAGTTGTGTGAAGCTCCTCCATCAATCAAGACCGAGACTCTCTGACCCTGCAAGGCCCCCCTCATTCGGAAGGTGTTATACTTGGGCACTCCACTGATAGATGCCAAGGTGGCCATACTATCCTGTCCTATGATTTGTTCCTCCTCTGCTGCCTCAATGGTTTCTACCTCCATGTTCTGTATATGTCCAATCTCATCTTCTTCTTCATTATCTAAAGTGACCTCAATGTAATGCACCTGTCCACATCCCATGCACTTGCGTGAGGGATTCCATGGTTCCTTGCATGTGAAGCAGAGTTGCTTCCTTCTTAGTTCTCTCCTAGTGTTATCATCTATTCTTCCACGACCCTTGTCATAACCCTTAGGGTCACGTCCTCCCTGGTTTATTGGAGGCCTTTGATCTCTTCCACCATTATTAAGAGGAGGTCTGGGTATGAATTTTGGTTTAGCAGCTAGACCCAAATCCCTCGTCTTCCAAATGGCCTCCTGTAGGTTGGTAGGCTTGAAGGCTTTTACCCAACCCTTCAAGGGTTCCATCAACCCTTCTGTGAAAATCATCATGAGTCTGATCGGGGACATATCTTGCACCATCACTGCCAACATATGGAATTCATTAATGTATGCCTCAGCTGTACCTGTTTGCTTGAGTTGGGTGAGCTCTCAGAAATGTAACTCAGGATCTCGTTGATCAAATCTATCAATGAACCTCTGAGTGAATTCTGTATAGGATACAATCTGTTTGTGGCCAAGTGTTGTGAGCCCATGATACCACCAGTCATGGGCCTTGCCATCCAAGTACATAGTGGAAAACTTGATAGCCTCCATCTCTCTCATGGGTTTAAGCTACAGGTAAGTATCCAGCTTTTGCACCCACGATTGTGTTGTCATCTTGGACATACCATCAAAGTATGGAATCTCTATCTTTCCTGCCCTTCGTTCAAACTCAAAACTACCCCTATGGTTCATCCTAGGCTAATTTTTGAACCTGAGCTGGAAATAATGATCCAGGGACATTTGTGTTTGGACCCTCATATCCAAACTGTAGTACTCCTTGGTACTCCTCGCTATTTGTTCCACAAATTCTTCAACCTGTTCTTGTTTCCCTTGCTCATCTGTGAATGTGGGCATGTAAGGTCTGGGGTTAGCTCTGCTACCTGAATGTCGACCAAGATGTTCATCTGTGAACATAGGTATGTATCGCCTCTGATTGACCCTGCTACCCATCTGACCCTATGTCGTGTATCCGTCCAGACTTCCTTCGAACTTGGGGCCTTTCTCCAGATTATATCTGATCTCCTCATGGCCTCCACCGAATCCACCAGCCTCCATATTCCCATACGTATCAGGGTTCTTTCCTTGATGGGTCACTTGCATCATAAGTTCATTTAGCTTGGATTGATTCTTGTTCATTATATGTAGGTTCTTGTCAACCCTCTTCAAGGTTTCAGAGAGTTCGTCTTATCCCCTCCTACTGGTTTCATGATACTCGCCCAAGTGTTGGACCAGTGTGCTTTCTGTGCAGTTGATGGATTGTTGGAACTTGTCAAACTCAGTTGCTATGAGAGCCAAGCCTAGAGGCTCATGGTCATCCCCCGACCCTTCCATTTTGGCCTTTGTTTCACTGCTCGGTTTCTTCCTCCGACCCATAACAATTCCACTGCACCTCTACATGCGTCAATCCCTCCATAGGTTTGGAGGATCGAAGCTCTGATACCACTATAATGATTCCAAGCCAATTTTTTTTCTTGGAATCACTAACTACCACTAATTTGTTGATGTGAAGGTGTTTATTGAGTTATTAAGTGCATACAAGATTCATCCAACACATGAAGATCACCATACATTCAAGATATAGAAGCACAAGCAAAGATTTGACCTTTTTTATTATGAGCAATGCAGAATCAACACAAAAGATGGCTGATCTGGCATAAACCTCAGATGGTCGTAAAAACAATAGATACGAGCTGATAGAAAATGCTCCCACCAATACAAAAGAATCCTCACAAGGCTAGATAAATAATGAAGACCAGTACCAAGTAGATCTGAATGCCAAACTCTCCAGCTGAAGAGTTCCACGCTCCAAATGAAGACTGAAGCCCTCAATAATTTGGCCCTGATGGAAGAATGCTCCAAATGAGCCCAAACTCGGTCAGATAATAGATCAGGGCAGTGGGAACCTCCTCCTAAAGTTTCAATCCCAATGTCCAAGGCCAACCTCTCCAACTGCTGAATATTCTAAGGGAGTTGTGCTCTCCTGAATAGATGAAACCCTAGGCAACTTGTCCCTAAATAAATACACCTCCAAATGACGTGAAACTCTCCAAGAATATAGATCGGGCTATGAGAATCCTGTGGGAGAATTTTTAGACTCAGATCTCAAGCAGATCTCTCTAGATATGAGAAATACAGAAAGGTGGGACGTCCTCCTATCCTCCAAATCGTCCCAAGCTGAAGCTGAAGATTGAGTGGTGATAACTCCTCAAGAAAACCCTCAGAATGATGATGGAGCACCTGCAAATAAAATCCAACTAATTAAATGCCCAACGCTCCTTCTGATTGGCTAGATCGAACCCTCCTCAATGATATGGTGCGCCCTTGCTGGAAACTCCCCAATGGTACGACCCTGCTATCCATTGAATCTCTAGAAGGAGATATGCTGAGAGTAGAATGGTGTGAAGGAATCTTCCATCCCCGAGACCAAGCTGTGGAACAAGGTGAGCAGATATTTCAACACTGAGTTTCTCACAAGGGTTTGTACAGCAAAACCCCCAAACTGAATGCTCAAGAGAAATAACAACAATATACCAAAATCGAAATGACTAATAGGTGCACCCCAGCCTCTTACTTATACTTTTTCTTCTAATTCTCTGTTGAGTTAGGTTAACTCCCAGGGTTAATCTTCTATTCTTCTGTTGAGTTATCTTTTACTACTTTATCCATTTCCTTTCTTAAGCCAACTTAAAAATATAACTTTAGCCTCATTGAGTTTCCCCCTTAGTGTGAGACTATGACCTAGTGGGGGTGCCCAGGCCACTAAGTCTCCTCATCACCTCTCTAAGAGGTGGGGGACATTACATGCTATGTTCTTCTTTTTGCCTTCCATTTTTCTTTTACTTTTTTATGCTTTGAAGGATGCTTAATTTATATCTAGATTTTCCTGTTCAATTCTCATTTCATTTACTGTGAATATTCCATGTAATTCATTAATTCTTATTGAGTTTAGATCTGATATTTCTTCTAGTGTTGATATCTTAGGGTCAAATCTCATAGGAAGAGATCTTAGTAATTTTTGAACAATTACGGTTTCTTTGATTTCTTCTCCCAATCCTATGATTGCATTTACTGTTTCATCAACTTGTAAAAAGTAAGATGCAATATTCTCATCTTCCTTCTTCTTAAGTTGTTCGAACTGACCTCTGTAAGTTTGAATCTTTTCATCTTTGACTTTTAAATATCCTTCATAAATATTTTGAAGTTTGTCCCAAATCTATTTAGCATATTTACAATGTGCAACTTTTGTGAATATCGTTTCACTAAGACCATTCAGAAGTGCATTTTTGGCTTTGGAATTATTTTGACCAAGTTCCACTGCTTTGTCATTTGTTGGTGGAATTGCTGGTGTTGTGTATCCATCTACAATTGATTGCCAAATTTCAAATCCTTGTGCCTGTATAGATGTTTTCATCCTTATGCTCAAAAATGCATACTTCTATGCATTGAACTGTGGTATTCCATTTTTATATAAGTTGTTGCTCTCCATGATCTACCTTTCAGTGGTTAAACTGATTTCTGAAGGAACCTGCTCTAATAACAATTGTTGGATTACTAAGAGGGGGGGTGAATCCATAATAGAGAAATTTAATCTTTTTTAACCATATAAGCTAAGTGTTATATCAAT
The DNA here is from genome assembly GCA_010110895.2 of Picea sitchensis. NCBI lineage: Eukaryota > Viridiplantae > Streptophyta > Pinopsida > Pinales > Pinaceae > Picea > Picea sitchensis. Next base: position 26,567 of record SNQJ01S0068806.1, read on the forward strand.
GTTGCATTATCATCCAATAACTGCAGAGTAAATAAGCAATGAACAAATGAACAATCATACACATACATAGTACACTAGTGTTTTACGTGGAAAACTAAAGCAAGAGAAAACCATTGAATGTTTTTTCTTATATGTCTTGAAAAATTACATTCATTGGAAGCACCAACTTCTTTTATTTTCCAGTTGCAACTGGAAGGAGGATCCAACCCCATTGTTTCTCAGTCTACAACCTGAAGGAAGTTCCAACTCGCCTATTCTCTAGCTACAACCAGAAGGAGGCTACAACCCCCTATGTTCTCTGGCTACAACTGAAAAGTGGCTACAACCACCTGTCCTTGCCCCATCCAACCGCCCTGAAGTAGAAGTAGAATGATGGAACCACTGTCACATTATCACTGTGAGATATATTGTTGTAAACCTGTACCAATAAACCTGAACCATGCATCAACTTGTACCTCAATCTGTAATCAACTTGTACCATAAAAACATGCATCAACCATGCACCAACTTGTAACAAACAACATGTATCAAACATCTTATGCATGTTGGCATTATGTCATTGCAGGTCGTGCTCTGAACATGAACCACCAACCATCTCCTCAAGAAACAACAGAGGGCTCATTTCGACCCGTTGACTCTTCTTATAGCTTAGATGCATTCTTTCCATTTTCATTCCAAGTCTTGGACAAAGTCAACAGAAGAACCCATCATAAAAATGTGAATTTGGTATTTGTGCATTCACTTCAGCGTAATCTCTTTAGTTCTATCAGGGTGCAACAACCTGGAATTGAGCAAAAATGCAATACCTCCAGTAAAGAATGCTCAAGTTCTGAGCAGAGTACAGGTGAAAGGAAAAGGAGAACCCTGCCAAATGATAAAGCAATGTTGCAAACTTCCACATTTGCTTCTCCCAATGAAAATAATACTGAGGTATGTTCTATTTTTACTCTAAGGCTCATTTCTGGAACTTGGAATTTTTCTATTTCTTTGTTTTGTTTTTCTTCCAAGAAAACCCAAGAAATTTGACTTTTGAATTCTCTCGTGTGGCCTCCCTCTGAAGCAGGATTAAACATTTTATTTTTATTTTGAGCTTGCCTCAAACATAATTCAATGTATGTTAGGCACCCACGTTCTCACAGTGGCTTGGGAGGCCCTTACCAACTTCTTACGGAATTTTGAATCATCTTGGCAATTTGTTCGTGTACTATTATGCTCAGACTGGTTCTAGTGACCTCGACACTTTTTAAATCACCTTCCTTGGAATGATTCAATAAAGTCGGCAGGGGAAGGGTGTTGGTTGAATGGTAAATTCAATTGGCTTGCCTCAGCACACCTTGGTATTTGATGTCAAGTTTTCAACTTGAACCCAACTCCATTTGGCTTGCCAGAATATTACACAACATTGGGATTGAATACTCTGTTGTTTCACATGTGCACTATCTACATTTATAAACAGCATAGCAGTCAAGGTAACAATTTTCTATCAAAGTAATCCCCCTTCCTTGTTATGTCACTTTTTGAGTCAAATTAAGCGAGATGGGCTCCTATCATATGCAGTTTTAGATGTCTATTCGCTTGTTTTGATATTGGAATCCTCTTAACAGATCCATCGTTTTCCTTCTTGAAAGAATGAATCCAAAAAAAAACCCCCCAAAAGTGAAGAATCTATGAAGGAAAATGATGATTCGAAGTCTGATGCCGAACAAGGAACCCACACTAGGAGGCCTTAAGTGAATCCGAGACAATCTGAACAAAGTGCCAAACCTCCAGAGCCACCCAAAGACTACATCCATGTGACGGCAAGGAGAGGACAAGCTACTGATAGATAAAGCCTTGCTGAGAGGGTAAGTTACCTTCACATTTCATCATTAGGAAGAATTGTATGAGGAAGGATGGGCGCTATTTTTTTTCAAAACATAGATAAAATTCAAGACCTTCCGCACAGAGTTAACCAACTTGAGAGTTAAATGTCTATTTCAAAACATAGCACCTAGAGTGCACTGCCTCTATGGTCAATGAGATTATAACACTTTCAACTACCAAGAAATTATAGATGATTAAAAAATGGTAAAACATCATTTTTATAGTATGACGGCTCAATTTCTTATAAACGAAATGGAAAAGAAGATTAGTTACTAGATGATGCTAAACAGAAAAGCACGCCAGTTCTTGGGTGATGGCTATGCCTCTATAAAATATGTCACATTTAGAATGAGTTTTCATAAAAAACATGAAGAGTAAAGGAATACTAAATATGTTCTCTGAATAACAGGTGCGAAGATAAAATATCAGGCGAACGTATGAGTCTTTTGCAAGATCTTGTTCCTGGATGTAATAAGGTAGTCAAGACTAGAGTTGTTTTCTTTTTGGGATCTTGTTTTACGCTTGGCAAATCCCACTAGTTTTTTGTTGTCACGTGTTGAACTAAAATAAGGACTATTTTGTATGTCTATAACTGGTAAAGCAGTGATGGTCGATGAGATAATTAACTATGTACAATCACTTTAGTGCCAAGTTGAGGTAAGGTTCTGAAACGTTCTGTAAATGACTGACTTCATAGATTATCTGCTTTCTTATGATCATAATTGACTTGTTATAATTTTTCAAAGTTTCTATCTATGAAGCTTGAAGTTGTTAACCCCAAATTGGCCTGTAACATGGAAGGGTTTCTTGCCAAATATGTAAGCTCAATCAACATGTTCATAATTTCAATGTGGCCTTTTTAGTCCGTCAAAAATGCTTATTTGGATTTCAGAGACTTGCATTCCTCAAAATTATTTTTGTAGCCTGTTACTAAAATGTAATTAGAACATACTTCCATGCCTTATACAAGAAGTCACAGCATGAATGTGAAGGTGGGTGAATCACAAGGGTTCAATTGTAGTGTCTTTGAGTCCCTTTTTAAGCACTTCTGAAGCTCTTTGTGAGTAAGAATTGATTAGTTTATCTTTGCTCATAACTATTTTCCTTTTGTTCTAAAACTGTGATACATCTTGGATCTCCATATTTGTCCATTAAGAGAATGACTAGGATGGAAGTTCATTTTTAAGTTTTTGTTGGTTATTTTGTAGATACTTGAACCATATTTTGATACAACAAATCCATATCCACAATTTCACCAGCCGGAATGGCTAGTTATGCAAGTTGGCGTGCCTTGTAAAATGGAGGAACAATGTATGGGAAATGCTAGACAAGTTGCACTCATAAGGATAATGAATGAAAATCCCCCCATGATAGAGGGTTGTGGAGATTCCAAGGTACTACATGACACATCAATTCAAATCTTAGTGCCCATATTATGTTATTCAACCTACATTTTTTAAATTCTGCATTGGTAGGTCATTTTAGCTAGTATTATTAATGAGTTACCTAAATTCTCCTCTTCTCACATATTTTTCCTGGAAATTTTGCAGATCTCAAATGTTTGGGATGATGAACTACAAAATGTAGTCAGATTGGGTGTTGGGAAAAACAATACAAGCTTCTTTCAAATATGAAAGTTTCCAGGGTCAATGCAAAAATCTGGGGATTAATCATTGGTTTGCATTCACACACGCGTGCAGTAGCGACCCATGGTATAAATTACTTGTTAAATTTAATAATGTAATCCTAAAGATTATCTAAAAGCATAATTATTATTAAAATAACCTTATAGTATTTGTTATTAGGTAGTTATTCTTGATTATGATTAATTTGAGTATAATTAACTCTTTAATCAAAATGGTTAATGGAATTGATTTAAATATTGAAGGTAATTAATTAATTAATTAGTATTAAAATAAAAAAGATGGAGAATAAAATATAATATTTAAATCAAGAGTTATGTGTATACAAAGAAGGGATCACATAAGGTTACAGAAGATAAAAGAATTAATGTGGATAAGGGGTAATTAAATGGAGGGATAAGAATTTAATGCAAGGTGGAGTGTTGGTGAAGGGGGAGGATAAGGAAGGAAAGAAGGAGAGAGGTTCTCCCAATTTTCTTGCTATGGGAGGGAGAGCGAGAGAGTGTGAGATTGGTGTGCTTTCAGTTGAGAGCCGCAGCTGTTGGTTGAGACAATTGATGGGGCATGCATGGGTTACTGAAGTTTGGGCTCCCAGGAGGGCAGGACATCCAGAGTATGAATATCCACAGGAGCTAGAATCGTTTTCCTAGTTGGCGAGGTGGACAAGAGGTTTTGGAAGTATTTTACGTGTTTAGCAGGGCTGAGGCTATTATAGCGGTGGCAGAAGGAAGGCATTGTAGCGAGGAAGCCGGTGACAATTAACACATCGAGTTAAAGTGCGAACAATTTATGCATTACTCATTTTGTTTTACTTAAGTGTTAGAGAAAATTTGGAATAATTCTTCTTTTATGAATATGGTATAAATTGTTGTACATTTAGTAGGATTTGGTAGAAATTTTAGATGTTATTTTAAAAACCAGTCATTACATTTTGGTATCGAGGTTGTAGTTGAAACCACGGAGCCTTAAGGAATACGTTCAAGCTCAATTTCCCCTAAAAGCAACCTGCACACAAAACATAGAAACTTTAATAAAAATAAAATAAAATACAGCGGTTTCTTAATTTAACTAGGCGTATTATTTAACTTCTATACAATTTAAATCCAAAGGTGCGTTACACAGAAGTTCGGACAACAATAGCGACTGCGGAACAGAACATGAGGGCAAGCCTCCCAAAGGCAATAAGTTAATGGTTTCATACTTTTACAAGTAGTCACAAGTTTTCTCTTGGCATGAACTATTTGTCAATTTTGTTAATATTTTTTATACTTCTAGTCCCTGTAAAGGGGTTTGCCAATTTTGTGAATATTGTTTTTAATATTTTATACTCACGGTCTCGACCACTACGTAATTTAATCTTGTTAATATATTGTTTTGACCAATGAAAAGCAAAAGCACCAATAAAGCTTTTAAAATACAATCAGTCCCCATTAAAACCTGAACCCTGCGAAGACATAATCAATTGCAAAACCATCTGACAAAAGAAATACACCTTTCTATTAAACAACCTAATTTAAAACAATCATCCAAGAAACCAAAACACTGAAAGACATTCTGGGCTATCTGATAATGAACCCAAATATGAAAATTTGACAAAACGATCATTAAGAAAGAATACATACTAGCAATAGATTTCGCGGGGCAAAATCGGTGGTCGGAACTGCCGAATCGGTGGTCGGAATTGCCGTTTCTCACCCACGATGGCATACCTCGTTCACCATCCATCCTCTGGTTTCTTCTTTGACGACCCATAGACCCAGTAAAAGTAAACCTCTGGACGAGAAGTTTTAACCCAAACAAGAAAAAAGATTCAAACCTGGACAAAAAAACATCTATGTTTTGCATGCTTATGATCAATTATTTGGAATCTTCAATACTATACATATACTTGTGCTGAAACAACTCCTAGATCTAAATACAAAATTACCGAATCGATTGGAAGCGAAAAAATCTAAATATATCAGTAATGAAAAGAAATAACTATAACCCTGCAAGCAAACTAAAACAAAACCAGTCTCTTAAAAATAGAGATATAGATTAAAACTAGCAAACACATGCAAATGTGCTATGAGCATTGAACTATTCTCCAAACTTCAGGCGAGTAAGCAGGTATTAAATGCACTAACAACAAGCACAAGCCAACAACACCAAACTCAGTAATACGACATCGGGCTCACTTAAAACTTTATGTTCACGCACCTACAGTTAGCACCTGTTCACTTAAAGGCGAAGGGATAAAACAAATGGTCTGAGAGAGATTCGAACATTCGTGGGGAAACCCCTTTGCAAGAACGCTCATCCACCAACTCAGCTGAGGCAATGGAATAAATAACGAAGGGATAAATAACCTTGGGGGGATAAATAAGGCGCAGGGATAAATAACAAAACACCTGGGCAAGATGAACCTCGTTCTCCCCATTAAGAAGGATTACGGATAAGCTACCTAAAGCATACATCGAATCTCATGGAGGGCTTCGAGAGAACTGCTTGTATGCCTCAATATATGCTTACATTACATCTCCCCTCATACTCCTGTGCAATTTGACCACAACAAAGGAGGGAGAAAAATTGAGAGTTAGGGTTTAAGGAAGTGGGCTTCCGAGTAAATAAAAGGGTGTGAAGGACAGGCTGGGCTATCTGAGCTTGTGCCGGTTGTAGATGCGGCCAATTCAAAATTTTCTTTCCGCCATTATGTTAAATATTATTCTTTAGTTTTGTCCACCCATGTTGTTTAATGTTGGTCGAAATGTTATATTTTCATATTATATCAGGTGCAATTTGCCTGCATATTAGTGCAGCTTTAGGACTTCAAAATTGAAAAACAGTGCAGTCTGTGTATTTACTGTGCGAAAACCATGGTCCGAATCTCCAGGATTTTGTCGTGATTTATGGAATATCCATATTGAACGAGAGTTTCTTGGCGTTTTGGGATGCTTTGAAATTTTTTCCATGTACATGTTAATAAAATTATAATTCAGGTGGCCTATTAGCTCAGTTAATTAGAATTATCCTTTGTCATTTGGATACATTTGAATTTCTATAATTACATTTGTAATATATTAATTATAATATATTGTTTTGTTGGATAGATTTATATTCGTAATATATTCTTGTTATTTGGATAGATTTATATTTGTAATATATTTTTGGTTTGGATAGTTTTATATTTGTAATATATTGTTGTGCTCAAATTATATTCGAATAATCTTATTAAAATTATATTTGATATAGGGTTAAATTATATTTTTAATGTATTATTGTGTTGAAATTATCAAAATTTATAATATTATAGTGTTGGGTTGAAATTATCAAAATTTATATTATATTTTGTGTTGAGGGAAATTATATTTGGTAAGGCCAATTATTTAAGTTGAAATTATATTTGATTGGGTTAAATTATCCTTTACCATTGGGATAGATTTTTATTTTTATAATATCTCTTGTTGTGTGATAATAGGTTACGGAGTCAATTATTCAAACCTAGGGAAATGGTGAATCAGTGGTATATATGAGAAAATGTGCAGTGTATTGTGTGTAGAGCAGATATTTACAATATAGGTTTAGTAGTTAATATTATGTGTTATTTAAGGTTCCAAGTTTGAATTTAAAGATGTTATGATATCTAAATTCAATAAAATAAACAGTGAAATCCAGTACTATAAAGGAGACTTCACATCAATTTGATGTATGATTCTTAAAAATAAATGAAGTTTGGCCAAAAAGAAACCTCACATGTGACAAGACTAACAGAGAATTGGTGCTTATCAACAACTAATGGATTATAATGGGCCAATAGGCTAATTTTATCATATTTAGATGAAAATAGTGGACGATTTAATTTTAGCATATCGACATAATTAAGGGTAATATTTATATGATAAAATTAGCCTATTGGCCTATTATAATCCATTAGTTGTTGATACCATTTGTTTAAGAAGGCGGAGAGTTACCCATCTACCACTATCAACTACGTTTGATTATACGATTAACGTTTCATTACATGATTATATTAGTTGAATATATTAGTTGAAAGTTCAATTTTATACGGTATTTGATGGTTATAAAAATAGTTCAATGATATTTTATTTATTTATTATAAGATAATATTTTTAAGTCTTATGCTAAAAGTATTATTGTAATAATATGTTTATGATAGATTTTGGTTGTTGATGTTAATTATAATTGATAATCTTTGGATAAGTTGATTATGATATACAAGTTGATTAGAGTTGACTATAGATGAATCTATTTAACTATAATTAACCATGGTTTAATATATCTAATCATAAATGATCATGTTGACTATGGTTGATCATAATTGATCATGGTTGTTTTAGTTAGCATAGTTGACTATAGTTGATTAATGTTACCCATGTTGTCCATGGTTGAATACAGTATACTATAATTGACTCTAGTTGCTTGCATCAACAAAAATTTTCCATGGTTAATTCTAATTCACTATGAATAACATTATTAAAACAAAGGAAAATGTGGTTAACCATAATTGATCATGCTTAACCATAGTTACCATAAGTGATCATAGTTTACTGTAATGTACTTTATTAACTATGGTGTGATAGGGAATAATCTCCTCATTAAGGTCTAATCGATCAATTATATCGCCAATGCAAGAGAATGGAAAGAATACAATGAAAACAAAACCTTCCCAACAATGAGTATAGAAATCAAGAATGAATTTAAGCATGACAAAATAAATAGCTATACCAACACTAACTAGTTTTAATGGGCAATAAATAATCAATTCCTGGCTAAATCGTGTAATTGACAAATGACAAAATGGAAATGTTGCATCTACCAATGGCACCTTTGTCACCAAAGCTCAAGTCCCTCTTTTCCTACACCACTTATAGACTTCAAATTTTCTTCAAAAAATTCTTACTATATATGAATGGGAAGATCAACCAAGATTTAAATCCCAAATCTAAGAAGGAGATTCAAATTTAAAATTAATCTAAGCTTTAATCTTTAACTGAGGTTGATCCCTAAGTTAAATAATAAAAATATGGTGAACTTGGAACTATCAAATAATTCCATCCAACTATCGACCATGAGAGCACATTAAACACATAACACATCAAGGATCCAACGACCAACGTTGTACCATGGAAAGGAGAACTGTACATTGGGAGTTCATTGTACAGCATATAATAAAATAATAAAATATGTGGCTGAAATTTATATTATTAGTTAAGGTGTCATTAGGACTTAAGTGGGATTAAGCCGAGGAAGGAGTGACATAATCATTAGGAGGCGTAAGCATAGGAAGTGTGAGTGAAGTGCAAAAGTGGCGTATACGAATGAAAGAACCAATAGTTATTTTTAAGTAGGAAGAAGCCGATACCCAGATCACTTAAACCTAACCTTGGCCTAGCAGGTCCACAATAGATAGCGATACGTTTCTGAACAAGTAAAGAAAACCACAAAGTTTATTAGCACCAATTTAAAACATCCTAAAACTCTACGACGGCTTTGGTTGATCAGGGTCAAAGAAACACCATGAGGATGGTCGGGGACTCGAGGAAGTCGGTAGGGGCGTCGTCATAAACCTTGATGCCACCATATCGCCCAGAACTAAGCCCTCATCTTGCGAGTTGGAATCCATCAATGAGACTTTAAAAGGCCGACAACCGTCAGGGACTGAAGTGGAACCCCAACCATATGGAACGGGTAATCCAGAAGCGTCGAGGGATTGAGGGGGAGGACCTATACGAAGACATCACAAGAGAGTTGCAAAGATCAAACTTCCAGAGTTTGGAGGGGGTCGCGCTAGTGAACGCGAGGAAGCATGGTTAGAAGGCATGAAAAAGTGTTTTGCCTTAAAGGACTATACGTCCAACTCAAAGACAAAGATCGCCATTTTTCAGTTAAGATATAGCGCCTTGAATTGGTGGGGTAACTTGGAAGACAATTGCACCTTACCCGGAGACACAATATCTTGGGAACTTTAGAGGAAAGGTTCAAGTGGAAATATCTACCAGCGTACTACTACGAAAGAACAGCAGGGTTGGGGCATTTCATGCCTTGATACATGGAGGAAACAAAGCGGTAGAAGAATATGAGAGATTAGGTTTATGGGCGGTCAAATATGTATTAGGTATATGGATAGTATTGACCAACGGCAGGCGGCTTCATCTGGATTGAACCACAGGATACAAGAGTATGGTGAGGATGTAGGCGGAGTCTTAGCCGGTAGGCCGATTGGAAAATCTTGGATGCGGTGGAAACATGAACTTGGTGGGGTGCAATCTTGACATTTCCGCATCGCCGAGGAGTTAGAGTAGGAAAGGCCAGGAACATTTTCCTGGGGAGGGCTCAAGACCCATAGCCATATAGTATGGTTGTGCCAAGGACCGAAGTTGTAGGGATTTCAATGGCCGTGAGTGCGGCACCTTGATCGCCGTAGCATGACGGTCGATGGGACAAGTATAGTCGAGGATATGCTGCAGGAGATGTTGAGACACTACGATGATACTATCCCTCACTTTTTTTGACACCTCGAGAACATGTTTCTCAAAAATGGGGCGTATGTAACACCACCTATTGACTAAGACAGCCAGGACTACATGAGGACTATATACTTCATTTTCTAGTCCGCGATTAGAAACTATTAAGTGATACACCTAAACTTTAAAATTTATGAACTTTTATGAATGTTTAAATGTTGTTGATGATGATATATATATGATGCGATCTACTATATTACATGTGAATTTTATGAGCGATTAAATGTTATTGATGATGTATGTATCACGATCTATTATGTGAATGAAAAACTTTACGAATGTTTAAATGTTCTTGCTGATGATGTATATGATCGACAATTGAGAATGTGAATTAAATGAATGTTTAAAATGCTATTAGGATGATGCTAAATATGATGCAGTCTAGTTTGAATAAATGATAATCTTTTGAATGGGTGTTAACGGGGAGTAGATTATGGATATTATGAGATCTATTTCCTAATTGGAGAACTTTGAGGGTTAACATATGATGCGAGGGGATACCAAATTGAAGTGATGCTATTGTATGCAATTACATGATGATGATAATGCATGGAAATGTATGAGTTTGTGTTCTGGAACTAATCTAGGGATATGGGCTATGATATAGCCAAGGGATATTGATGAAAGTGGATATTAGGACCACTAACCACGAGAAACATTATGGTATGAATATTGTGTATGGAAATTATATTGATTTAGATACATTGCTACGATGCATGGACTATTGCATGAATTTGGTACTAACACTTAAAACCAAATAGCGATGAGCAAACCTCTAGTAGCGGTGCCCTATGTGTTCCATTATAGAGATTGTTGACCACAGTTACGATGCAGGAGGGGTGGAGGATTTTCCCCACCCAGTGTATCCTCCATTAGTGTTGTTGACCCTGGTTCTGTTAGGTGGGGTGGAGGCTTTTCCCACCAGGTATCCTCCATTGTAGGGTGGGGCCGTGGGGTGGACCACGAATCACGTGCAGGAGGGGGTGGGCGGCTCCCCACTTGGTGTATCCTCACGAAACGCACGAAGTCACAGGAGGAGGGCGGTGATTGTTGGTTCCGCAGCTCCCAAGGCGTGTGATGAGGAATGTCCGGTTTGCTAGAGGCGGTCGAGATAAGCGACACTTCCACTTACGGGGTTACGGAGTTAGGTGGAGTATAGTTGGTGCTCCAAGATAGTTTAGTAGAGGATGGATAGGATGGAGTTGGAAGTAGGTTGGGGAGGGAAGGGATGAGTAGTAGTAATAGTTGAAGTTATATGGAGATCTGTCATGCGGTGGATTTTGATGAAGAAAAATAGTAATATATGAATATTCATTATGTAACTAAACCACAGTTGATTAAAAATAAAAAGGGTACTTGAACCAAATAATTGTAATTTAATAATTTCTCAAACAATTGATGGGTTGTTGTCTTTTATAAAGACTAGTCTTATTTATTTGGATTGGATGCGTACATAAAATACTAAGGATGACAATTTGATTATTATTATACGTATCAGAATTGTATGTACTAGCTACACATACATTTCTTGTACATACACTAGTATGTATGAACAATGATTTACTTACTAATAATGTACGGTTACTTGTTATGAATGTGTGAACCATGTTCTTGTTCTTTGCACCATAAGATACCTTAACTTGGAGACGAAGTTTCCTGAAAAATTATGGGTGTATGTAGGCCATGGTATAAATTATTAATTTAATAATGTAATTCTAAAATATTAGCTAAGCCCTATAATTATTTATTAAATAACATCAACTAATTATTTGTTATTAATTAGTTATTCTTGATTATGATTAATTTAAGTATAATTAACTCTTTAATCAATATGGTTAATGATTGATTTAGTTAGTAATTAATTCATTAATTAATTAAATTATTAAATAAAGATTGGAGAATAAAATATGTATTTAAATCAAGTTAATTATACAAGAAGGGATCACATAAGGATCTGGAGAGATAAAAGAATTAGCTGTGAATGGATAAAGGGTATTAAATGGAGGGATAAAGAATTTAATGCAAGGTGGAGTGTCGTTGAGGGGGATAAGGATGGAAGGAAGGAGTTGGAGGAGGGATTCTATGGGAGACTGTTTTCTTTCTATGGGAGAGAGACGAGAGGGGATGTGAGATTGGTATGCTCAGATTCAGGCACGGGAATTTTTTGGTTGTGACATATTAGTGAGAGGCGGTACTTAGAGTTGCTTCTAGAATTTTTTGAGCTCGAAGGGCAGGGATATCCTGTGGGAAGCTATCCTGGATCTAGGTCGTGTTCCTAGTTGGCGGGGTGGACAAGGGTTTTGGGAAATTATTTTTTTCTATGTTTGCTGCTTGATTTGGGCGTATGTCAGTGCTTGGCCTTGGGAAGGCAGGCTGACCTTGAAGTGCTTGAGAGTTAAAGGTACTCAATTGAATTTATGCATTACTCATTGATAAATTTTAATTTTACTTAATTTGTAAGTGTTGAGAAAATTTGGAACAATTCTTCTTTTATGAATGCAGTAGAAATTGATGTACATTTGGTAGGTTGGTAGAAATTTTAGATGTTATTTTAAAACCCGTCATTACACATTCAGACTTCTTGACTTGTTATACAAAATATTCACTTTTCTATCTCTGTTGGCAGGATCGTCCCCTACATGTCACAAAAATATTGAGCATTGACACCAATCAGTGAATTTTATCTACCCTAGAGGAAGTTTCCTTTGAGCAGGACCTTTTTAGCTTGTGCATTGAAGCTTAACGAAAATTTGTTTTACTAGAAGTTCCATCCAAAGGTGTTGAAAACGTGTTTCTATATTTTAGAAATGTTTCCTTGTACAAAACTCCTCTAAACTATAGCTTAAACATTTCAGTGGCATTTTCAGTTTTTTGAAATGCTATATTCATTATTTCAAACAATGTTTAGTCCATTTTTGTCAGTGCATTCTTGGTTTCAAACAACATTTCACGTTAGAATGTCATTTTGGATTCCTTGCATAGAGTAAGTCATTAATCATGACCCATATTCATGAGTACTAGTTACGAATTATTCGGAGAATTTCTCATGATTTTTTGTAGTCCACTAAACATTCATTATATCATTATATCTAGTGATACTCACATGAATCAAGAAATGGGATTGAAACATATATCTATCATTTCAAATTTTTTGAAACTCTATGTTAACCATTTCAAACAATGTTTAGGCCATTTTGGTCAGCATATCCCTAGTGTTAGTGGACATTTTGACAGCTAAAATGCAAAATTAAACATTAATTTGAAAAAAGGAAAGAAAGAGTTTTCACATTAATTTCTTACCAATCTAATTACAAATACATGGTTTGAACCTCCCTCAATCACAACTCTCTTTTTCACTCCATTTCCAAATTGATATCGCATAAAATATTATGAAATTTTTTATTTTTCCTACCTTCTTATATAATTTATTCTTCTAAATTTTTTAAATCTTTTTTTATTACTTAAAATTAAAATATATATATATATATAGAAAGGAGGATTCTTCCTCTTCAAGAGAGATCTATGAGTAATTTGACAATGCAAAAATATATATAGATTTGTTATATATATATATATATATATATATATATATATATATATATATATATATATATATATATATATATATATGATAACGTGCTAAGAAATTTGCTACATATTGTCTGAAACCATCACTCTTATAAGTCTAAACGACACTACATATTGTCACAAAACAAGCATCACTCTTATAAGTCTAAACGACATGAAACATTATAGAAATTAATAAAATCGTCGCTTCATTTTGAGTCAAAGCTGCAATCATTTTTGTCAAATTACAAATAGATCTCTCTTGAAGAGGAAGAACCTCCTCTAACCAATCATTGTATTTTATCACTTATAAAGAACCTTCCATTTTTTTACAAGCTTGTTTATTAAGTGATCAACTTTTTTTTTTGGTTCCCTCATCACAAGTTTGCATGAGAAAGATTGAAAGGAGGATTTTAGTTCCCATGAGATAAGTGATCAACTTTTAGTTCCCTCATTACAAGTTTGCATGATAAAGATTGGAAGGAGAATTTTAGTTCCCATGCTTTCGTGAGAGCTCCATGAAGTTCCAAATTCCTATGTTCCAAGTTTCTTAACTGTGTGTGCACACACTCACATGTGTATTTAAAGTATCTTAGTGATATTGTATTTTGATTTTATAAAAATTGGTTGTATTTGATATAGACATTAAATGAAAATACATTGTAAAAGTAAATGTTGTAAATATTATATTTCACTTACTTGCCATAATTTTGAATTAAATAACTCTCTTTCAAATATACACGCATCTAAATACAAAGAGTTAAGGATGTTTTCTTTATGTGTTAATGTGTAGAGTATTTTCCACCTACCAAGACATGGGACATTGCATAACACTTGATGGGTTGTGACTGCTTCCCTGATTTAATGGTCATAATGGATTTTGTTATTTGATGGCCCCTTGTAAGGGTGCACCAATGTATAGGGGGGAAACATGTTACTTGGGAGAAGTTGAACCTTGGTGGGGATATAAAAACATGTGCCTTTCACCTACTCGGTAAAACCCATTTGAATAATTGAATACAAAGTATTCAAACAAAGTTTCAATAAAATGGATAACAAAGGATAATTCAAACCAATGGTCACTATCTTCAAATATTCGAATGTCATTAATGAACATCAATTCAAAAAATGTTCCTTGCAACTTTTATTTTAAGATGAAAGCTATTGAACTAAGATAACTCTGGATCATTGGCTTTTGCATTTCACTATAATTTAGTGGTTGAAAAATCCTAGCTTCAAATTCTGATGGACATAGAACCCCAATTGATGTTCATAGTTAATTGAGTTCGATGACCCTAACATTAATGTGGGACCATTGCAATAATTTGGACTTGGTATTCATGGTTCCCGCAAATCAAAATAACGTTCTTTACCTTTAGTAAAGAAAACTCTATATCAATAGCTTCAAATTAAAAATAACAATAATAATTATTATTAAGTAACAAAAAGCTCAAATTGTTGCATGACAATCATTCTTCTTTACAAATAGCATAAATAATTTAACATTATCATTATCTTCCAACTTCAATAATGTAATGTTCTATTTGAGATCTTCAACTACCGGATACAAGTGACATTGACAATAGACTTCAACCAACACATTTCATCATAAAAAATGCATGGACGTATTTTCCATTAGTTTCTAAAACATATTATAGTACTTAATGGGAAAATTACTAAATAAAATAAAGGATGTCAGTGATAAAATCAATTGACTACCATCATACACCATAAGACTTTGGAATGAGCATACTCCTTGTTTAAGATGCTCTACATCCTCCTCCTTGCTTTCAAATAGTATGCCACAAAGGAGAGATAAATAGATGTTTGAATAATGGTAGGAAAGCAATGTTCCAACTCGTCATAATTACAAGAGCCATAAAATTTTAACACATAAGGGTTCATTGGCAAAGACAATGCTCCACAAGATGGTAGACACTATTTTTTATATTAAAAAACATTGCTACTATATCCATGCATCATAACACAGGTTGCAAGTAGAGTGACTACTATAAGTCTAAAAAAGTGCAGAAGACTAACAAATGATGCATAATTATATTCTAACTAGATGAAACATAGAGTGGACTCATGGGGTATTTTTTCTAGAATTGCACATAGAATCTTAACCCTTCGGCCCTGAGGTTACTTACCATTGACTTGTGGATGCTCTAATACCTACATATCAAGGTATTCTAGTTCCCATTATCAATGATGAAATACATAACTTGACCTTTGAACCATGTACATTAATGAAAGAGACTTTCTTTCTCTTTCATTGAATCTATAGGGCCCTAGAGTTGAACAAAGAGGATTGTTGAATGGGGCATTTTTGGATAAGAATATATGATTTGAGGTTCATGTTGACATGCAAAAGAGGTTTTTGGTTTTATTTATAAGAGAGGCGCATGCATGTGACATTCAATATAGTCATGATTGGAGGCATTTTAACTTGTAAGTGTCATACCACTTATGCGTTACTAGTTTATTTATTCTTTCACTGTTGGCATCAACTTAATGTGTGACCTTTATTTGTTGGGATTGGTTGATCACTAGGCTACACAGTGATGTCCTCACTATAGTTAGTCTACATATCCTTTAACTTCTTATCATGGATCACAAGGTTACGCATTGATGTCATTACTATATTTAGTCTACATCTCCTTTAATTTCTTATCATGGTTGTTGGCATTACACTATTGGTTACATTTTTCACTAAAAGAGTTGGTGCCTTTACTCCATATTCTATGCAAACTCATGTGAATTTTAAAGCATATTGATAGTCATAAATTATATTTTGGAATTTATGGATTGGTATAATTCACTATTGTTGAAACAAGCCATGATGATATGAAACTCATTACTATATTCATTGTTACCCCCTCTGACCTAAGGGTAACTACAGAAGATCAACATTGTAGATAGTGATCCTAGAGATGATGACCAACATTATCCACAGACAAAAACCCCTCATATGCCTCTTCCTCATCATTTCTCAACACATTCACTTGATCAACATGTTCACCTGATGATGGTGGCTTAGCACACATGATGTACATTAGTCATTATTTCATACAAAGTGTTACATTTAATACATTGGGAATTTAGGTAAGGATCATGGGTTGAAGTCAAATAATGGATGCTTGGAAGTTATGCTTTTTGCCTTGTTTCACCTTGGTGGCCATCATATGTACTCTGGTCAAGTGTTGTCACTCTTGGGGAAAAGGGGTACTACCAAGAGACCTTGAGAGGGGTAACATACTCTTACCTTTCCATACTTAACACTTTCCATATATATTCCCCATGTTTCCCTATCATTTGGGAATGGTTGATACATGTATCCCAAAAAGGTTCGTATTTCATTCTCCTATGAAAATAATGGGCTTGAATGCCCAAGGTTGATGCAACTAGTGAAAAGAATGGAAAGAGCATGTTATAAATTCAAAATGCAAAAGAAATAAATGGATATGAATGATAAATCAAAAGAAAAGTTAGTTTGAGATCTACCCCCTCGCTATGAGGCCATCACCCCAGGTCATAATGCATTGAATGCATATCTAAAGAAATGACTTAATTGAATTAAACCAATGTAATAAATGCATAAACCTTAAAAGGGTTTTCCAAAGAAAATTAATGAATATAAAAAAGGAAAGATAGGGGTGGAAAGAAACAGTGTTGAGGAAAGGGAAAATCAATGAACCAAGCGCTCCCTCCACAAGGTCCTCATGGAGATGAACATCACACATGGCCTTCCATGTCAATGAATCCATGACCATGAAGTAAAACCCTTGTTATACCACTCATTCACACTTACACTTTGATGAATTTCGCATGAAATACTCCTCTACTTGGGTACTGACACACCTAATAGGGTTCTATAATCGTCCTCCCATATTCAAACCTAGAAAATTTCATAAATTCATAGGCTAGTTTGAAGTTTGAATAAGATACCTAATTTGAATTACTTACGTGGATCTTGCATTAAACTATGGCTCACTTTTTATGATTCTAATGATTCTTATATTCATGATGATTGATCTCACTTAACTCTCTAACCCCTTTCTTGATGATGAAACACTCCTTGAGATGGCCCTTTAAAGGATGTTCATGATTCTTCTCCCACACTTCATGATGCCATTACACATTGTATGGAAGATTTTGTGCCCTTGATGATGAGCATTGGGTCATGTGATGACTTAGCATTATGTTTTATAGCTTCCACCACCTCCTAGACCTGGGATGTTGTGCTTTTGATCTAAGAAGTTGCATATGGAGCCTGACATGTCACCCTGGAGCCCTTGATGATGTCATATCCCCCTTGAGGACGTTAGAGCTTGGATTGATGACATTTCCCTTAATGATGATGATAATATGCCTCTTGTTGTCACAAGAGTTGACTCTAGGTTGTAATAGAACCAAGCCTTAGCACATTTTAAACGAAATAATAATTTTTCAATTGATCAGTCATATGAGGCTTCTAGAACCAGGTTTGAAATAGGTCTTTCACTCATTTATAGATCATAAATGAAGAGGCATGACCTCGTTTTCCTTATTTAATTAAAATAAGGAAGCTGGATAAAAGATAGGGGTGAAGGAGACTGAAACAAAGAGTTAGGTATCTAATTCTGATAAGTCTGATCTTTATTTCAATAGAGGAACAAAAAATAACTTCGAAAGACAAACATGCATCTATATAACTTGTAATCTAGGAAAAAACAGTCAAGCTATAGGTCTTGTTTTGATCACAGCATAAACAGAGGAAAAGATGAACCTAACAAGATGCCCAATAAATTACTATAGTAGAGGTATTACTGAATTAGAGTCATTACAAGTTGAATATGTAAACGAAGGAAGAAATAATGAATGTAAACCTGAGAAAAAAATATAGGAAAGACAAAATTACACAGTGACGAGGTATAGAATCTCCTAGTATTGTGTTCTATATTTGTTGAAAGAAATGAAATTACAAACCCAGCCCTCAAAAGTCTCTTGGGTTGTTCCCCCTTCCCCTTCTCATTCTCCCAAAAATGTTTATTTAAATAACCAACATAATATTAACTATTAACCTGTTACATTGCTCAATCTTTGTGCTAAAAATAATCTAAAAGAAATCTCGATTTGTTTAGAGGAATATGGAAATGATTTGCCTTCCTGGAATTCTGTAGCTATTAGGTACTCTGCCACCTTCTTAAAACCGATGCTAATAGCTTTGACAAGTGGCATATCTGGTTCATGGATGGTCTCATTATATCATCTGTTCATTTTCCACCTGCGTGTGAATATTTAGAAGCTCAGCTTTCGTTCTCTTTTTTCTTTTCCAGAGGGCATTTTCATTTGGATTAGTACATCTAAGATGTATTCTTTGATCTCCTCCACACCCAACCAATGAACACTCAAATCGTTTGTCTTGGGAAGCCTTCGGAAAAACATTTCAAAAGCATTGGATCAAAGAAATCGATCATCTGATCTGGATACGCTTTGAAACCATACTTACAATTTTGCAAAAAAGAACTTCTCGGATTCTTCAAGGGCTCAGTATTGGACACATGGCTTCCTTATAAAATTTGACAATTGACGTGCACGATTTAGGATTTTACAAACCACACTCCAATCCTTAGAATTGAGCCTATCCATCATTGTAATAAAGATGTTTCATTTAGATCCCAAATTTCTTTCCCTGATAGTAGTTCTATCCATGAAGAAGTCTACACAGACCAATTTGAAATGAAGGTCCAATCGATTACCAAAATGAGCAACATACGAGAACTTTCCAGCATCCAAATTCACTTCTGTGAATGATGTGTATGAATGGAATCCTGAATTTAGGCTTTCGGGTTTCAAGGAAACAAAGAAGTGGTTATTAAAATCCTTACCTTGGCCAAATCCCTGAAATAGAACTTGTCTTTTACATATAACCCTATTCTAGCTATTTCTGAGCATGTAGCGCACCCTTTTCAGGTCTCCTCATGAGTGCTTCCTCCATGCGACTTAACACTCAGTGTATGCAGTCGCTCAACTGCTAACACTTCCATTCATTCTCCTTGTGACTCAACGCTCGGACAGATGGTGCGTTTCTTTGATCCTCACATGAACCCTATCCTTGGAGTCTTGTGTGTGTTGTCTTGTGACTTGGCATGTGTGTAGCTTACGATGGATAGTTTGGATATTGGGACGTGAAGGGTAGTGGACACAACAATGGAAAGGGATTGGCTAAACGATATGTTTTCAAACTTTAAAATGAAATAAAATATTAATTTTAAAATAATATATAGAAAGAACAAAACTTATAGTTTGATTTTACAACTTGACAATCTTCACAATGAAGGAATTTTGAAGTAAGACAAAACATGAGACCTTGGAAAACTTTTAAATCTTTGATATTTTGGCCAATTGTGATGCAAGGCTTTGAGATTTTTATGGTAGAGAATTTTAGTGAAAATGGTGATAGGTTTAGATACAACGAAAAGGTTTGTGCTGAATGGCACAAGGAATTAATGGTTACACAAGCTTACACCAGGCGACAAGGTTCTGAAACTAACTGGCATAACTAACATAAATTTTGGCGAAAGACACTAAGTTTAGAAATTTTCAATATTTTTTCCAACACCTCTCTTGAGAGATGATGTAGCTTCCCTCCTTGATGATGTCATGGTTTTGGTCTTGGATGTTGACATGTAGAGATGACATCACACTTGAGGATGATGGACACATTCTTGAGCCGAACTAGAACTTGTGATGATGAGTTGGAACTTTTGATGAGGAGATGTGATATTCTTGATGATGAGGGATGACCTTTGATGATACCTTGCACCTTTTGGGGAGAGACATGAATTTTAGAGCACCCACAAACCATTTGGAGACAATGTCACCTTTTTGGAGCCTTCTACACTCACATGTGTGGCTCTTTAGTAGGATGGTTTCATGTTTTAACATTGTATCTTTATCTTAGAGGAATTTTTGGGGGTTAACCTAGAACTATCCATATCGTATCATGGATTTTTATGTTTTAGGGGATTTTTAGCCTCTGGAACTACGCCCTATGGAACTATGACCCGTGGAACTATGCCCTCTAGAGCTACTCCCTCTGGAACTATGACCTCTGGAACTATGATCTCTAGAACTACGCCCTCTAGAACTCTAACCTTTGGAACTATGACCTATGGAACTATTCCCTATGGAACTATGACCTCTAGAACTATGCCCTTTGGGACTATGCCTTATGGAACTATGACATGTGGAATGACCCAAGAACTATGACCTCTGGAAATACGGCCTTTGGAACTATGACCCATGGAACTATGAACTTTGGAACTACACCGTCTGCAACTATGCCCTCTAGAACTATGCCCTTTAGAACTATGCCCTCTAGAACTATGAACCGTGGAACTATGACCTCTAGAACTATGCCCTATGGAACTATGACCTATGGAATGAACCCAAGAACTTTGACCTCTAGAAATATAACCTCTGGAACTATGACCTCTAGAAATATTCCCTGTGGAACTATGAATTCTAGAACTATGTGCTATGGAGCTTTGACCTATGGAACTATTCCCTCCAGAACTATGACCTCTAGAACGATGAAATATGAAACTATGCCCTCTATAACTATGACCTCTAGAACTATGACCTATGGAACTATGACATGTGGAATTGTGACCTGTGGAACTATGACCTTTGGAACTATTCCCTGTGGAACTATGACCTATGGAACTATTCCCTCTAGAACTATTACCTATGGAAATATTCCTTGTGGAACTATGACCTCTAGAACTACGCCCTGTGGAACTATGACCTCTAGAACTACGTGCTATGGAACTTTGACCTGTGGAACTATGCCCTCCAGAACTATGACCTCTGGAACTATGAACTCTAGAACTGTGCCTTATGGAACTATGACCTGTGGAACTGTGACCTTTGGAACTATGACCTATGGAGCTATGGCATGTGGAACTATGAACTATGGAACTATGACCTGTGGAACTATGACCTATGGAACCATGACCTCTAGAACTATGCCCTATGGAACTATGACCTGTGGAACTACATGCTATGGAACTTTGACCTGTGGAACTATGCCCTCTAGAACTACCTGTGTAACTATGACCTCTAGAACTACGCCCTCTGGAACTATGACTTGTGGAATGAACCCAATAACTATGACCCATGAAACTACGACCTTTGGAACTACGCCCTCTGGAACTATGACCTCTAGAACTACGCCCTCTGGAACTATGACCTATGGAACTATGACCTATAGAAATATGACCTCTGGAGCTACATGATCTGGAACTTTGACCAGTGGAACAACACCCTCCAAAACTATGACCTCTGGAACTATGAACTCTAGAACTACGCCCTATGGAACTATGACCTATGGAACTGTGACCTTTGGAACTATAACCTATGGAACTAAGAACTATGGAACTGTGACCTCTGGAACTATGACCTCTAGAACTATGCCCTGTGGAACTACGACCTCTGGATCTACGTGCTCTGGAACTTTGACCTGTGGAACTATGCCATCCAGAACTATGACCTCTGGAACTACACCCTCTAGAACTATGACCTCTGGAACTATGACCTCCGGAACTATGACCTATGGAACTATGACCCGTGGAACTATGACCTGTGGAACTATGACCTATGGAACTATTGAGGGGTCCTAAATCTCTTTAACTCAAAAGTAGGAACCGAACCAACCACCGAGGCCCAATTAGACTCTACAGTGTTTGATGGTGGAATGGTTCTCTAAATCTTGCGATCCGACCGATTAATTGATGGGATTTATGTTTTCTTGTGAGAGCGCCTCCTTCAGTTTAGATGTTCTCTTTTTGTATTTTCTCTTATAGGTGGGACCGATACAAGATAAAAGTCAGTATAAACCAACTAGCTAACAAAGTGGGAAAGCTTAACTACTGGAGAAAGATGAGCTTGGGATAACCCTTTCACTCTAGCACGCAGACAATGATTCTCTACCACAAGCCTAGTACTAATACATTAACCTGTTGGTGTTCCAATTATTGACTAAGGTACAATTATCAGAAGAAAATGTACATGCAATAAACGATGGCAAGACAAATAATTTCCTTAACCCTAATCATCAATCACATATTAAAGCGAGAGGGGAGGAGCTAAAACTTCCGAAGTCCGAACCCCCGAAGTAAATTATGATCGTCTGATATGAAAGGATGCATGAGCTTGATATGTAACTTTGGGGCTTCCACCTGGTCTTTAAACCTCACACAACTTTGATATTCCAAAAGAACGAGATTTGTTGATCTGAAATTGATCCGAAATTGGATCCAGAAGCCTGACAGGGTTTAAAAATGCTCAAAAATGAAAGTGCTCGGAACGTGACGAAACCAACACCATTGCGTCTGTCTCGTCTTCCTGATTCTGGTGGTATATTTACTTTGTCAAACGGGTTCCGTATGAGCAAGATATCGCGTTCTGTCCGAAAAGTCAAACAAACAAAAAAGGGGATGACTGTACAGTCCGTACAGGCTGATGTGGCAGCTCCTGAAGGTGACACGTGGCAGCTTTTGGAGATGACACATGGTATCCTAGGGTGATAACACGTGGCAGAGCGTGACAGGGTGATTTGGTGTACAGCTGGACCTATCCAGGGGTGACACGTGTCACCATTGTAAGGGTGACACATGGCACGGATGACGTCAACAACTGACGTGACAAGGCAGTGACATGGAAGACGTATGGTGACAGGTGGCAGGCATGTGGACCAATCAGCATTTGACGCGTGGCATATATTGGTTGGTTGTTGAGGTGCCACGTGGCCCAGTCACGAGTTTCCACGTGGCACCCTGTGGTTGGTTTATGGTTATATGTAAAAGTTATGGGTTTACGGTGGGTCGAACCCCCGAACTCACCTCTGGGGAATGGACTGGCAGGACCGGGCTAACCACTCAGGCACCTGTTGGTGCTTATTTCATATGTGGCAATCAATGTATTTGAGTTTGATGTAAAGTTTTGTCGGCGGATAAAAGGGCCGGGGCTTAGCCCCAACCCTCGGCGCAACCATACACATGGCCATTCCATATAATCGACGGCGGAGTATGGGTAGGGACTAGCCCTTGGACAACGTGCCAACAAATAATTTCTTCCATCTGACCCGGAGCCGACCCGACGGGAGCGCGCGTGGTTATACAACTGTTAGCCACGGGCCTATGAAAATGCCAAGGAACCAGGAGCTAGCGCGAGGAAAGGGGGGCCAACGCATAGCCCAAGGGGCTAGCGCTTGGCCACATGGCCCATAAGACCTTTCCAAAGTGGGCGCACACCAGATGAAGGGGGATAATGCCCTAATTTTATTGAAAAAGTGGGTTTTTGGTTAAGTTTTTGGATTTTTATTAATATTATGCCTGATTTTAATTGATTTTCTCCATTTTTGGGAGATATTGGGCATTTTTGGAGCCCAAATTTTGGGAGGAAGTTGGGGATGGATAACCAACTTCAAATCTATATAAACTAGGCCTTTTTGAGGCCATGAAACAGTCAGAGAAAAGTTATGCTGAAGGGAAGCCAAGCCAAAGCCATTTTTTATGCAGGGAAGATATTGAGGAGCAGACGTTGTCGGACCATTTCTAGGAGCTCTGGACGTCCATTTTGTGTGTCGTTTTCTTTGTAGGGTTCTTGAGATCTAGAAGAACATGACCAGATTAGTATTGTAGCCAATTGGCACTGCAGCGATGCACTTTTGAGATTTTGAATAGAAATAAAGAAGCCTCTCCCACAGAGACAAAGGCCCGGAGACGTAGGCAAAGTTGTGTCGAACTCCGTTATCAATATGTGTGTTATGGTTTGCTATCTATTATTTCATTTCAGATCTGCATATGTTCATATGGCTGTCATAATTCCTCTTCTTTCCTCATTATTTCATTAAGTTTTCTCAAATGGTTAATTAACGCATGCAAAATCAAAACTCAACCATAGTCATTAAAAGATCCTATGGATCAAGTGGTATCAGAGCTAGTTGACGTTTGGATTTGAGTTTTGCATGTTAACCAGGGAAAAGCTACAGCGTGGTGAAGGCGAGCTTGTTGCAGAGAATCCATTAATTGGATTGAGAAAGAGAGCTTTTCACAGCGAGAAGATGGCATCAGAAGAAGGGATTTCTCAAGATGAGAAAGAATTCCGGAAAACATTTCATGCTATGTCGGAGATGGTGAAAGTTTTGTACGAAGATTACGTGGAACAAAAGCGACTAGTTTTGGGTGATTCTTCAAAGGGAAAAAGTGAAGAGGAAGAGGACCATCCTCAGATTCCTCCTTCACCTCCATCAACACCTCCTTCTTCTCCTTCTTCTTCAAGTTCAAGTTCTAAATCCAATGGAAAGAAAAATGTTCATAAGAATAAGAATGAAATGCCATTGTTAAAACTTGATGTCAAATTTGAGTTGCCCATATATGATGGTCAAGTAAATCCAGAAAAACTTGACAATTGGATCAGGCAGATGGAGGTATACTGCAATGTGCAACAGATCAAAGATGAGGCCACACAAATTAAGTTGGCATCTTTGAGGCTTGCAGGTACAGCTCTCATCTGGTCGAAAAGTAAGTTGCAAAAGGGAACACAACAAGTGGGTAATGTATTTCCATCATGGAAGAGTTTCATTTCTGCACTTAGGAAACAATTATATCCTTTGGGTTATAA
>SNQJ01S0068807.1:26335-39218 GCA_010110895.2 Picea sitchensis
CAAATATCAACATGACATGTAAAATGACTCATGTATGCGAATTTAATCGACTCTCTTTAATTCCAACACTCCAAACAAGAAAACAAGTTCACCATTGAAATCCTTGTGAAATTCTGAGAAATTTGACTATAACATCAAAAAAATTCCAAACTGGCTTACTTTCACCCTCTATGACACATAAAACAATGAATTAAATGCTCATTAATGTAAAATTGAGATAATAATGTTACAAATGACCTCAAATCACTAAATAGACCTCAAATTCATGATTGTTGAAAAAAATCGTGAACAATGAGTATAATGTTTCCTAGGTGATACCGTTATAAATCATGACATGCTTTACGAGACAACATATTTAGCCTCTTCTTGGCACAAAAATAAAGACATCTGTATGAAATCAAAATGAACACCATGTCTTGGAAACTGTTACACCTTGGGATTCATGTAAACCTGGGAATGTGTTCTATCTCTGGATTCATGCCTAATATATAGGCTCAGGCCTCCCAAACTTTCGTCTGCACATTTGGAAACTTAATTACTAGATCTAGTGGAATCTCGTTAAATGTGGGTGGTTTGACCTAATGGTTAAACTGTCGAATAAAATGGTAGAGTTCGGGGGTTTTATTCCCCATGGCCCTTGGCATATTTGTTGGTGGTTCAATTTTTAATTATATATATAGTATACTCCTGCACAAACATTTGGTGGTTATGTATGGAATATAACCATATATTATGGTTTTAGACACATCGTAATAATACAATCCTCAACAAACAAGTGTGGGTTACATTGTATACATCAATACCAAGAACAATGGGTCAAGGAATTAGTCACTTGGCCCTTTAGACACCCATTTAAACTTTATTACAACTTTAAATATTTTTTTTTCCATATGTAGGTTAAGACCTAAATTATGGTGCATTGGTAGTGGGGGCTATGTTAAGTATTCATAGGTTATCGAGTTAATGGTTTTAACCCCTATTGAATCCATAATTTTAAAATTCACTAACCAACATTAGCCAATGGGAGTTTTCAACATCGCAACCTCTCATTGGCTAACCTTTCCACTTGTCAATATGTCATTGGAGCACTTGTGCGCCAATTTTCAACCTATAATTCATCCACCTAGATTGTACCTTGCCCAATGAGCTATCAATAATTTTCACCCTTGCAGTGGTGACACATGTCACTCTTTTTACCCATGTGTACTTTGACATTTGAGCTAGTTGACTGTAACTTTGACCTTTCATAACTTTTCCATACGAATTTCGTTCGACTTGCCATTTGCATCGTTGAAAATATGATGATGATATATATGCATTGATGTCATTTTAAAGACAATTTGAGACAGTTTAATTTTGATATTTTATGGATCTCCTAGGACTTTTGTAAGCATTATGTATCCTCCTTGATATTTGTGAGCATTCCTTAGATCCTCCTAGATCATAGACTTACTATGAGCAACATGTCGAGGACGAGTCTGTAATTTTTGGGCAAGTACCCACTTTGGCATATTTTTTTTATGCCCTGAAGGAACAATATTACCCTGTTGAAATTTATGATAAGAAGTACATGAGATGGACCAAATTGCACCAAGAGAGGGTCCAAATAGTGCCAGAGGTCACCAATAATTTCCATACCTTATGCACCAAGCTAGGTATCGAATATTCTGAGTGGAATATGGTCCTAAAATACCATGGGGATTTGTACAGGTACATCCAAATGGAAACAAATTTTTTGGACATCTCATCGTTGGGAGTCACTTATTGATATGTTTTCAAAATAGAGCAAAGGTTCAATAAATATAAAAATAGGGACTTCAGGTTTACAAATAAACAACAACCAAAGTATGGTAAGGGTGTCCCTAACTTGTAGGAAAAAATACATAGAAAGGATACACAACACCAGGATAACCATCCCAAGATACCAACAAATAAGGGTAATGGGAATTTGAAGGACACTGGAAAATGGTGCGAGTTCCACAAAATACCTTGGCACAATATTGATAAATGTCACTCTAAATAGTCATTGTTGGCTAAGAAGAAATACCCAGGTCCATATGTTGACTCAGACTCTAATTCAGAAACAAAAAAGGGAATACAGATTATTGATGCATAACCTAGTGTCACCATCACTACCACAAAAATCCATCTAGAGGAGCCATAGGAGCCTGAAGGTGGGGAACACCTTTTCCACTTACATATGTGGGTGAAGGGAATCCCACTCAATTTCATTTTTGAAATTGGTAGAAAAAATAAATTGATCTCATCATAGGTTTTAAGTAGGTTTAACTTGAAAATGGCATCGCATCCTCATCCATACACCATAAGTTTTCTCTGCCAGGGATGGGACATTTTTTTCAACCAGCAATGCCATATGCACTACAACACAAAAACCTTCAAAGACGAGGCATTGTGTGATGTTTTCCCCCTTGAAGTTTGAGTTTTTTTCTAGGACAACTATATATGTGGAAGTGTCATGTTGTTTATGAATCTAGGCCATGTAGTTTCATTATTAATATTGGAGATCAACTCTACATGATACCAAAGGAAGTCCAAAACAATGCAGTCTCTTTGATATCCATGAAATAGTGTAGAAAGGTGGTCTCGTAGACTAGGATATTTGTGCTATGTATGGTTCGATGCAAAGGTGAACAAAAGGTATTTGCAACCACCAAAACCTATCCATGGGGACTCTCTTCCCAACAACAATAGGTGGATGAAATAGTAGAGGAGTACAAATACATATTCACCTCGCTAACTAGGGTACCTATGCACTATCAGGTAAAGCACTCCATTGATCTAACACCTGGTTATCCTCTTCCTAATGGCCTTGTATACAAGAATTATGTTTTGGAGAATGAAGAAATCAAATGGCAGATCCAAGAGATAATTCAGAAGGGCCACATCAGAAAAAGATCCTAACCTTGAAGGAAACAAATTGTTCTGGTATAAAAAAATGACATGACATGGTGACTTTATATTGATTACAGATGCCTTCACAATATCACAGTCAACAATCGATATCCAATTCCCCAAATTGATGACCTTCTCTATCATCTCAAAGGAGCCAAGTTTTTCAGTAATATTGATCCAAGTTTTTTAGTAAGATTGATTTGAAGTCAGGCTACCACCATGTGTCGATTGCAAAAATTGACGTGTGGAAGAAAAAATTAAAGTGTTGATTGGTCATGCCTTTATGCTTGACTAATGCCCCAAACACATTCATGTGGATGATTGACGATATATTACGACCATTCAAAAAATCCTTTGTGATTATATATTTGGATGACATCCTCATCTTCAACAAACATTGGGAGGAACATTTGGAGCATATTCAAGAGCTATTGGACACCCTACAAAAACACAAGTTATATGCCAATTTAGAGAAGTATTCCTTTGACATGAAGATTTTTTTTTATTTGGGATACCTTGTCGATGAACAAGGTGTACATATGGATCTAGCCAAGATCCAAGTCATCCGTGATTGGTTGACCCCCCCAAAAATGACCAATCTCTACAACTTCTTGGACCTAACTAACTTCTATCATATCTTTTTGTTTGTGTTTTCTCATATTTCTTGGGCCCTAAGATAGGTGACCAAGGATGACGCAAAGTCCAAGTTTTTGTGGTCCACGCCCCAATACAAATAATTTAAGGATTTGAAGGCCCCCCTCTACTTAGCACTAGTCCTCATTCTTCGAGACCTACAACAATCATTTGAGATTGAGACAAATGATTCATATTTTCCTATCGATGTAGTCCTCAGTCAACATGGGCATATGGTAGCCTATCAGAGTGAAACTCTATCTGATGTTGTTCATAGATACCCCATCTATGACAAATAGATGTGCTCCATTGTGTTGGCATGTTGATAGTGGAAGCATTACATTCTAGGGAAGGAAAAAATCGTCCACATTGATCACAAGCCTCTATAATTCATGGAGACACGGAAAATTATCGAATTACCACCATTATAAGGGGTCCATGTGCCTCCAACAATTCCACTTGAATATCAAGTACAACAAGGGTAGCACCAACCATGTCACATATTTCCATAGTCGACCCTTGGTGGCTTCACTAACCACAACTCTTAACTCTTCTGGACATGAAACATCTGGATGGCCACAATTATACATTAATGAATCTGAATTTTGTACTTCCTATCAAACATTGAGCGTAGGAAAAACATTTCCCTACTTTTATCTTCAGGATGAATTTCTATGCCATCTAATCCATCTTTGTGTTTCTTTAAGAGAGCATGTTAGGATTATCTTGGAAGCTCATTACATCTGGGAAACAAGACATTTTGGTGTAGAAAATATAGTGGCAATACCAAAAAAATATTTTTACTGGATGAAGCTTCGACAAGATGTTTGCAAGTACATCAAAGCCTGCACTTCCTGTGCCATTTTCAAGTCCTCCATCAAGAAATAGGGACTATACACCCCTCTTCCTACTCTGTAGATGGATTGGGAGTCCATATACATGGACTACATGTTCGTTCTATCTTCAACCAAGCATGGGAATTATTGTGTCTTCATGTGCATTGATCAATTCCCTAAGATGGAAATTTTGGCACCCTGTGTGAAGAGCATCATAGCCGAGGTGACCACCAAGCTCTTATTCACACATGTTTGGGTTCATTTTGGGCTCCCAATTTTTTTTTATCTCTAATTGAGAAAGTAGGTTCCTAAGCACTTTTTGGTCCATCCTATGGTCGATCATGGACAACAAGATGACCAAATCGACTACCTTCCACCAACGAACTTATGGACTATTAGAAAAAATAGGATCACAGAGAAATAAAATAAAACAAATGTGGAAATAAAAACACATAAGAAACACAATACAATAGAGACACAAATATATGTGGTTCACCCAGTGTGGGATACATCCACCAGAGAAATTTCTAGGTCCTTCCTTATTATTATCCAACAAAATGAAGGGATACAACCTATAACACACCTGATGTAACTTCCTCTTCTTTCTCTCATAATACAATATTCAAAATAATACATACCCATAATCCAATTCCCTCATAAAAGAGGCTTGAAATTCTATCATAATATTTGTGACCTTATAATAAATGGTACATATTGACTACAAAGTTACAGTATTTTACAAGGCATTTTTTTCCAATATTACTCTTCGGGGGTGCTTACCTCGAATCCCCCACCAGTGGGGGGATACAAAAATTTTTATTTCCCCCTTGGACCCCTTGGAAACATTTTTGGGGGGTAAATCCCCCCCACACCCCCCCGTTACGGAATGGGATTCAAGCATGACTGAAAGAACCCTCTAAATCAGGAAGATAATCAGGCTCCACAACCAATAATGGGAAAACAAAGGTAGTCAACAAGATTAGTGTTCATATACCTAGGAGTTATAATGCACATGGGATGAAATCCTTCCTTATTTTCAATATAACTACAACATATCCCTCCATAGATCTATTGGCTACAACCCTTTTAAGGTGTTCTTGGGGTTCCAACCATTAGCCCCCATTGACGTATCTCTACCCATTGTAGCCACATAGGAAGAGTCCTCCCATGCTTGAACCAAGGCTGATAGGGAAACCAAATTTTTTTATCACATCCAAAACATCCAACAATAAATTCATGATATTTTGCAGAAATCCAATGTTAAGTATAAGAATCACCATGATCAACATCAGGTACAACACAAATTTCAGGTGGAAGATAAGTTTTCATTTCATTTGAAAAAATATCACATCATTGGACCCCATAAGAAGCTACAACCACTATGATATGATCCTTACACCATCACCAAGGATGTGGGTGATATTTTGTTTGAATCAAGTATTTAATGTGGAACTGAATCAAGTATTTAATGCAACTGAGCAGTTGGCTCCTACAAAACTCATTATTTCATACATCTAAATAGGTGAAATTTGATTGGATCATGGACACCAAGATAAATGACACCCACCATAAAACTATCAAACTCTATCGGGTCGTCAAAGGAGGGAAGGTTCTTCATCAAGACAAGTGGCTCACTAGGAGTCATATTGAAGATAAGTTTCTTCATTTGATGCAGGAAATTGATGCAATGGAAACAATTTCTTCCTAAGGGGGGAGGAATAATCTAGGTGGATATCAGTGGCCACCCACCTATTCCACTGGCTCAAAGAAAAGTTTTCATTTTGGCAGTTTGTTTTACATTTTTTGGGTCCGAAACTTACAAGGCCATTTTGGGGCTCTAAACAACATATTTTGGGCTCAAAAATTCCTACCATTTAGCTATAAGAATATTCTAGACTGAATGGAATATATACTTCTCTATTATACCTTTCCAATGGTGTATCGAGTGCCCCAAATGATGATTGTATGCAAAAGTTATGCCCTCGCGAAGTTGATGTATCAACTACCCCCATCAAGGCTCACAAACCTTTTGGTGTTTCATCTCCTGGGGTTAGTATTTTGGATTTTTAGGTTTTTATAGTTTATGTTTTATGTTAAAAAGGCATTTGGATCCTCATTTTACTCATATTCTTGTAAATGAGCATAGCCGACACATCTCTTCTCAGAGATAAGCTACCATCATTATAGCTAGATTGTGTGTTTTTGCATTTTACAGGTTTTTGTATTTAGGAAATTAGTAATAGAATCTTATATTTACTTTATTACTATGTTCCTTGTCATATCTCTTTGTATTTCTTTGTTATACCTCTATTATATTTTTTTCTTTGTATCCTTCCCCAAAATAATCCGGATCATGATCCCCCTTTACTATTAGGACGACCCTATTGGATATATATTTACACATTATATGTACATTCATCCCAATATTCCCCCCCCCTTGGTGTCATATCATATTCATTTAACCCTATATATTCCCCCTTTGGGTCGTAACATAGTTCCCTCCTTCAAAAAGATTTTCCCTTAAAGATTTGCAATTAAAGGATTCACATATGATGAAACCAAGTAGCATGATTCTTTTATGTTCCTTCTTTCTTGTATCCATTGATGATGATCCATCCATCCAAAATTAATTATCTTAGGTCTTAATCCTTGGTGGCTAGTTGTTGCATAATTTATTTCCCTTGATTCCATGTATTTTTTTTTAAGCTTCTCCAATTTGTAGTAGATGTTGGTCTATGATAATATCTTGTTAAATAATGGTTTTGTGATGCCATGTTCATTGAATATTGATGAATATTATGTATTCTTCCTTTATAGTGTTGATAAATAGATTTTGTCTTCCTTGAAATCTTTCCAGATAATTAGGGTGTCAATATGGTTTTGCATTTAACTTAATTTTTTCACTCTACACACCCATTTCATCTATTTTCATTCCAGACACAATACCATCCCTGATAATCTTTGATTGGTCTTTGATTACTCTATCCTTGGAGATAATACCATCATATTTGGTATGTACATCCTCTATATGGAGTTAAAATTCTTCAAGTATGTTATTTGACCTTCTTGAGTCTTGTCTTCTTTATCCTTTTAAAATCTGCAATGTGGCCCTATCTATCAAATTTTGACATCCTTTTTCAATTCGATATTACATCTCTGATTTTACATAATCAATGTTTAGGGATTACTCAACCTTCTTGCAAATTTCCTCTTCCAGTATTTTGGTAGATTATT
The DNA here is from genome assembly GCA_010110895.2 of Picea sitchensis. NCBI lineage: Eukaryota > Viridiplantae > Streptophyta > Pinopsida > Pinales > Pinaceae > Picea > Picea sitchensis. The sequence goes on from SNQJ01S0068807.1 coordinate 33,952, forward strand.
CATCAAATATCCTTGTTTCTTCTTGATTTTGATAATTCTTCTTTTATTATTTCAATATATTAACCTAATATAATAGTTTTTTTATATGGTTTCATAATATACATATATCTTCATTTTTTTTTCAATTCTTCCCTTGAATCATCATTTTCCCATTTTTCTTTTCTGCTATTTTCTTTCTTTAAGTTCTTAACTTCCTTAATGAGTGATTCATTAAGGGATTTCATCTCGATGAACTCATCATTTTTCTTTGTGATATATTTTCTTAGATCTTCAATATCCTTTTTCAATTTGGAGACTTTTTCTTTTTCTTCTCTTAACTCATCTTCAATTGTATACATTGCCTCTGTTTTTGTATCCTTAATCCATTTATCTGAGAAGACTTTTTCAAGTTCTTCCCATGTGAGGTCACATCTAGTATCATTATCCGTAATTATCTACCACTTTTGATCTTCACCAAAAATTCAAAAACGTACTCTTGAAGGATTCATATCATATTCATTTACAACCATTCCATATAATTGATTTTGTCTTTATCTTCATCTCCTGTAAAGTCATGTATTTCCATTGATTATTAATTTATTTCTAACCCAAGACTCAAATTAAAACCTTAATATATTAGTAATAATGATCTAAAATAGTTATAATCTGTGTTCCAATATAGTATTATATGTTTTCTCTTTTCAATGGATTTTGAATTATTTCAATCAGACATCCTAATCAAAATTTATGACAATTTTAAGTAAACATACCTTTAAAACCCCAATTTGGAGTCTGTCCTCCTGACATATCTTCCTTTTGATGTATTTATAAAATTTCAGCCCCCATGAGTTTGAAAATGTGACATGTAGTACTCTCAAATGTCTCCTCTGCAATGCCATAGGTATGACCAAAATTGGGTGTTCCAAATGAAAATTGTGGTAACTTTCCTAATCTTTGTTGAACTTTGGCCTTTTTGTGAGATAAAACTTGTACAAAATTACATGTGTCCAATATCTAGTACTAGATTATGAAGTTCATAACAAAAATACTAAGGATTTTACTATTTCCAATGCAATAGGTCTCACTAAATTTGTATCCTCTATGAAGATTATATGATTGTTTTATCTGAAACATATATTTGAGACTAGTTATAAGACTAGTCAAAAACCCTATCTTCAAGAGGGTGTACCTTTGAAATTGAAATGACCCAGAAGTTTATAATTTTACCACATGTACCCTGATATTTTTCCTAAACATCCTTGATTTTCTATTTCGGAAATGTCCTCGAAAAAAAGTTATAAAACAAATTATGAGATGACTTGTTTGAGGAAGTAAAACCCTAGGATCAATTTTCTAAAACCAAATGTAATGTTCCAAATGCTTAAAATATTATAATAGAACATAAGTACACACCATGTACAAAATTTGAGCATGGATCACAACTCGAATTTATATAAGTTACACAATAACTCCTTAAATAATAGGATAACCTAATCGACATAACCAAATACATCCATACATCCCAATTTCATTTCTACAATAATGAATACATGATCTCTATATATACCTATTCACACATACACATGAGAACCCTTTATTATTAGGATGACCCTATTACATATATATTTACACCTTATATATACATCCATGCATATACATTCCCCCCCTTGGGGTCATATCATATACATTTAACCCTTTATATTCCCCCTTTTGTCCATAACATATGATCTTACTCTACCCTTTGATCCCCTAGAGGTTGAACTATTGATTTGATTGAACTCTCTAAATGGATTCTATGCTCCCCACACCCTCAAGTTAATTGGATACATTAAGAATAGGAAATTCACCATCCTAATTGCAATGTTAGCACCCATAATTTCATTCATCACGACATTTCCCAAGAAATCAATTGTAATATCCATGTAGTCAATAATTTTCAAATCACGATTGCTAATGGTAGTTCCATGAAATGTTGGGGAAATTGTGAAAATGCCTACAAATTGGTCAGTTCCACCTGAAATTTCATGTGTTTTATATCAACATGGGAATTTATGACATTGTTCTTGGTGTTGAATGGTTACACACTCTCAGCCCCATCACCATGGATTTTAAGGACTTAACCTTTCAATTCCAACATGAGGGACAATAGTATAGATCCCAAGGAATAAGAACAGGCTCCCCTAAGATAATAAATTCCCACTAAATGGAAAATCTACCAAAAAGTTTCATTCTGGAATTATTTCCCAACTCCATTCCATTCAAGCTATTGAGACACCCTTTGTGAATCCTAAGCTCTAATATATACTCTCCCATCACCATTTTTTTAACACTTTCCATGAACTTCCCCCTTCCCACAATGTCCATTATTACTCTATTCCTCTAGTATCAAGAACTCTCCCTTCCAATGTTCTCCCTTATTGTCATCCCTTTTCTATGAAAAATAAAATTTAGAAAATTGTTCAAGAATTTCTATAGGAGGGTGTTATCTATTCTAGTATTATCCCCTATTGTTCTCTTATATTCACATTACTTAATAAATAATGAACTTAGTGCATGTGTCCTAATTTTCACACCCTCAACAAACTTACAATTAAAGAAAAAATTCCCATTCTTGTCATTGATGATCATTTGGATGAATTTAGTATTGCTTAGTACTTTACTAAAATTGATCTCCATTCTAGCTACCACAATATAGGTATGAAATAGGAATACATTCCCAAGACAACATTTATAACTCATGAGGGTCAGTATGAGTTCTTGGTCATGCCCTTTGGCATGTGTAATTTCCCCTCCACTTTTCAAAGTCTCAAGAGTCATGTCTTGTGTCATTTCCTTTGTCAACTTTTCTTAGTTTTATTTGATGGTATTATCATCTATAGTAAAAATTGATAATCCCATATACTCCATGTGGATCAAGCTCTACATTTACTATCTAAGAATTGTTTTTCTCTCAAATTCTCTAAATGTGATTTTGGATCCTATGAAGTCGAGTACCTGGTTCATATTGTTGGAAATGATGGTATACAGGTGGATACTAAGAAAATGAAAGCTATGAAGGATTGGCCTCACCCTAAAAATATTAAAATATTTGGTGGTTTCTTGGGTTGAATGGGATATTATCATACGTTTGTTTAGAATTATGGAAAAAAAACAACTCCTCTCACCTCTCTCCTAGAAAATAATTATTTAAGTTGGAATACCATTGTCGAGTAATCCTTCCATGCCTTGAAAGAGGATATTTTCACAACTCCTGTCCTGATATTACCAAACTTCACCAAGAGTCTTTTTTATGGAATGTGATGCTTCAGGGAAAGAAATTGGATTAGTCCTCATTCAATATGTTTGACCTTTGGATTTCACTAGAAAGAAAATTTCAAAGTGACATATGGGCCAATCAACCTATGAAAATGAAATTTTGGCTATTATGCACAAAATGTATCTCTAGTTTCCTTAACTATTGGGGCAACACTTCCAAATTAAATTTGATCGTCATAGCCTCAAGTATTTCTTGGAACCAATAATTTCATCCCCCAAGAAACAAAAATGGGTGACTAGGATATTTGAATATGATTATAATATTGTTTACAAGAGAGAGAGAAAAAAAAATGTGGTTGTTGATTCTCTTTCAAGGAAATGTGAATAAGAAGGGTCCCTATTTTCCCTCTCTTCATTTGTTGTAGATTGGCTTCAAGACATTTTCTAGGAATGCTTACAAGACCCCAAACTTGATATCCTGATGCAACAATTGTAATAGGTTATCAATATTCTCTAGGATACTCTTGGCACAATGAAGAGCTTCTATATAAGGGTTTCCTATACTTAAGAAAATATTCGAACATTAAATGAACTATGATATGAGATTCATGCTTCACCCATAGCTAGGCATTCAAGATTTACCAAAGCCTATGAATAGGTCCAATTTTCTCTTTTCTAGGAAGGTGTGAAATAAGACATTTACACCTTTGTGGTTGAATGTGATACCTATCAACACAATGTTGGGCCCCAACAACTCCCCTTATAGTTTTACAAAATTTAAAGGGCCCCTATTAAAATCTTGATAATTATATTGAGCTACAGAATCAACCTTTTCAAATCGTTCCATACCTTGGCTTGCTTTGAAACAAAATTAAGACATTCACTATAGTATGAAACATTCATTACAAGAGTATATGTCAAAAGTTAGAAACGAGCATAAAAATATCAATTTAAACAAAAACGTTAATTTTTATTAAATGTTTATTTTCGTTTAAATTATGATTATGTGTTCATTCTTTTGTTCATTAGCAAGTTTGACTATTTTGAATAATGTGTTCAATACTTCATCAAATTTTATCTTGGTTGGTTTCTCTTTTTCATAGAATCATTTGGTGCTATTAATTAATTAAATTCTTTTTTCATTTTGCATCTCATAATAATAATAAAAAATAAAAAAGAATTATCTATCATTTGTTTGATTTTGTAAAAACCCAAAATTAATATTTTTCTCTTCTCCATTAACTTGAAGCTTCTAGAGTTTTAGGATAATTATAAACAATCTTTGTTTAGAACTTATAGTTAGTTTAAATTCATTTTTTATTTTTCTAGATTTTGTTTTATTCTCAATTTTTAGGTTATTAATTTAGGTTTCTTTTTGTTTCACAGGTTTCTATTATCAAATATTTGATACGGATCTGATCATGGCTTGATTTTATTATCCAAATACGTTCAAGATGATTGATCCAAAAATAATATTGGATTGCTACAAATAATTTTATGAGCAACATCAGATAAAATTTGGAAAAACGTCAAGATCAGACACACAATTTGGCAGTACTAATTGCAGCCAAGCCGTGAGGAATTTGGAGAAACGATTGAAAAAATAGAACCAAAATGGATCCATTTACCTTCTTCGTAGAGATTTTCCCAAACAAATGCACGACTTGAGATATATTTGGGTCTCTTTTAGAGGAAAATTTTAGGTGGCGGAAATTAATAGTGACACCAGACTGTTCATTCATTTTATAAATATATGAGAAAGATCAGAGCCAGGTGGATCCAAGAATTGGAGAGGAGGATTTTAATCCTTCTATTTTGTATATTGTTTCTTTTGTAAACTTTTTATTTCTTTTCAAATGGAGTAATGGATGGCTGGAAGCTTTGGGAGAATGGACGAGTATTTTTAAATAAGAATATGGAATACGAGGTTGTTTAATGGATTTTGTCTTGTGAGTAGAATGGTTTTATTTTCATATAATATCTTCATATTATTTCAATAATTGATTATGCATTGATTTAAATAGATTTAGTCT
>SNQJ01S0068807.1:39228-50317 GCA_010110895.2 Picea sitchensis
CACGTTCGACCACTACCTCAAGGTGTCCCCATGGCTCCAGGTAAAGCCCTCACGAGAATTGAACCTTGCCCAACGGTGAAAAAATCCTCGCTTTCCACCATTGGATCCAACCCCTTTGGGCTGGATTGAAGGGAACTTAAAGATGAGACAAAAGTAGGTTATCTATATGTAATTCAAGTTGTTTTATTTTTTGCGGTGTCATCTCACTATCAAACAAACTAATCATCAATTTATGCATTTTTGGGTAAAGAAGCACATCATCATAATTCTGCAAACCGCCATAATACGAGAAGTAAATTATTCCATATCAAGTTAGATATTGCATGCATATACTTAAAGAAATAAGTGGTGTCTAAGTATTTATAGGTCAAGTGGAAAGACAGCTAGTTTTGGCATGAGTTGCAAGTTGTTGATGTGATGAGATCCAAGAGTTCAATTGTTGAATAGCTTGAAGGATATTATCAAGAATTCAACATGAGTAACATTATCATTAAATTGAGGTTGAAAAAGAACATTAATAAACAAATACATAGAGAGAATTATGAGCTAAGAAAGAAGTTGTAATCTCTTGTGGAAGAAAAGAAAACGCTGCAAGATCGATTGTTATGTCATGAAGATTTTCACATGAGTATTTTTCATGATTTAGAAATAAATTTTCACATATTGGCACCATCAATCAGTGAAGTTGGACAAGTAGAGAATGTAAAGTATCCACTACACGAGAAATTATCTCCCTCAAAAATCATGTTCAAGAAATAAAGTTCTTCAGTTTATTCTTTTTCCCATCAAGATGGAGAAATCTCGAGGGTAGCTGAAGAAAAGAGAACTTCATATGAAGAAGTCCTACATAATAAATTTTCCATACTTTCCAGTCCATAGAAGAGTAATATGTGTAAGGAATGTCCAGGGAAATATGTGCATGCTATAGGAGAAGGAATGATTTTTTCCCATGGGTTAATGGTATAGTTATCCATGTGCTTCCTATGGAACTAGAAACCATGATGTGGAGAAGTGTCAAAGAAGATAGTCTGTGCAAGAAAATCCCTCCAAGAAGAAGGAAGATCATTTCTCAAGCCAGATAAAAAGGATGAATGATACGAATGGATCATGGAATAAGACACTCTGATCTTTTTGTGGTAAGAGTGGACACCATATTTAGAAGTGTTGGACACTTTACCCACACTTGTGTTTGAAGAAAAAAAGGAAATATGTAAATACACTTGTAAGAAGAAAAGAAACAACTCCAAATAACGTTAATGGTATTATTGAAATGCTTGGGAAATAATACTTCCCGATGGTTGGTCTTGGAAAAGTAATATATGAAGACAACGAAGAATGGTTCATGGAGAGTTTCTCATCTCGCCACATGACCAAGATGAGATCAATATTTTTGAATTCTCATAATCCGATATATATTTCTATGTGGGATCTAGAACCAACACCAGATAAGCAATAAGAGTGTATGGATATGTAATATTATAGCTCGAGTCATCATGATTTATGGGAATAAAATATATTTTGTATGTTCTAGACCTAAAAGTAAACCTACTCTCAGTTGAGGCATTTGAGGATGACGATTATGAAGCTACATTTTAGAATGGCCATGTACTTGTGTATTTATGGGAATAAACTCCAAACATGGAAATAGTGCTTGGTATTTGCAAGGAAAGGTTATACAGGTTACTAGGAAGATCGATAGTTTGGTCCAATGGTTACTTGGATTCGACATCAGATTCTGCATCAAATTCAATTTCATATTCAACATCAGAATGAAAGACATTACCAGCGGTCAGAAGTTGTGAGACTCCTCCTAGTGTAATGGGAAGAATGAGTCCATAACTAAACCATATTTAAAATTTTGTAAATATGTATATTTATAAATGTAATATGCATATGTATATATCTCCTAAAGTCTATTTGAAGTCTTGTAATCCAATCATTGTAAATTATAAGAGTGAGAGGGACTTTGTAAAATTTATATATTTCCACCTTGTATGAGTGAGAGGAATTTTGTAAGAGAGTTTCTATATTTCCACCTTATATATCGTAAAGAGTGAGAGGAATATCATTAGAGATATTTCTATATAGCCACTTTACACTTGGTTATAGAGTGAGACGATTCTCGTTAAGGATATTTCTAGATAGACACTTATACACATTGTTTTACTGTGAGAGGAATATTGTTGTAAATATTTCTAAGACTTTAGAAAAAAGTATGGACAATTATATTGTCTTGTCATCATCCAAAGGGATGCATATGGGTTGAATTGTCTAAGAAAACATTCTTGATTATTAAGAACTAAAAGAGAAAGAACAAAATGATGCATTCAATTGGAACATGTAGATCAGAAGAGGGAAGAACATCGAAGTGGTGAAAACATTTATAGAGATGGTAAAGGAAAAGTGATCCTTTTTAGAAATGAGAGGCATAAAGTTGCAGGCTATAAGCATATTTTTAAAATATCTATTTCATGTTTTTGTGGATGCATACCTTGAACAGAAGAAAGAAAGTAATGTACAGATGATAAAAATACAATCATAATTATTCTTGAAGGCATGAGAGACAATGGGCAAAGTATTCATTGATGGACTCCTATAGATACATAAATAGTACAAGAACATATATTCCAAATGGGAAAGGAATAGATGGACATTCAAATTTGTTTCATATTGGTCGAGATGGACTATATTTAACAGAAGGAGATGGGATTGGATGTTGAATACATGATACATGTATTGAAGTGATTTAGTGAAGATGACTTTTGTTGTCAGGGAATCTATCAGCCAGAACCAGGGCTATTAATGACACTATTAGAGGCTAGAGGAAGATATATATTATATATAATAAGACAAAATCACACTAATATAGTACCTAATATCGAAGTCCCAAGATGAAGACTAAATTACAAAAGAGTCAGCAAGATGGAAGAGTGAATTATTATCACTAAGTTTTTGAAAATATATACTTTTGGAGGTACAAACGTTCTTCAATGAAAAGGTGTGATCCAAGAGGATATAAAGAATTATCATAGAGTTTTAGGAGGATTCTGAATTCTCACAGAAGTCCCAGGGGATCCATAAAAGATAAAAATTCAAGTGTCTAAAATAATTCTAAAAATGGCATCATTGTGTAGAGCATTTCATCATCTTCCAATGGTGCAAATGACAAGTAAAATGGATTTCGTGTGAAAAAACTATGAAAGGTAAAAATTCTAGTAAACTAGGTCAAAGGTCAAAGTACACATGGGAAACAAGAGTGACACGTGTCACCACTACAATAATGACACATGGCACATGATTATTGGTATATGAGTGGGAACGATACAATCCAGGTGGACAAATTATAGGTTGATAAGTGGCACACAAGTTCCAAGGTCATCCAATGAGAGATTGTTATGTGGCGGCCTCCCATTGACCAATATTGGTAAGCGTATGTTAAAGTTATGGAGTCAATGGGGGTCGAACCCGTGACCTCCATAACCTCCCAAGACTTAACATAGCCCCAAATACCAACACACCATACTTTAGATCTTAACCTACATATGGAAAACATTATATTAAATTTTTTAATAAAGTTTAAATGGGCGGCCAAAGGGCTGAGGGCCTAAGCCCTCAACCCTTGGCTCTTGGTATTTATTTATACAATGTAACCCACACCTATTCGCGGAGGAGTTTAACATTGTGACAGGTTTAAAACCATAATGTATGGTTATATGCTGCAAATAACCACAAAATATTCACATGGGAGTATACTATATATATAATTAAAACTTTAACCACCAAATAATATGCCAAGGGTCAAGGGTAATAGAACCCTCGACCTCCGCCATTTTAGCTGACAAATTAACTTTTAGGCCAAAACACCCACATTTAACAAGATGCCACTAAATTTAGCAATTAAGTTTCTAAATGCGCGGATCACGGTTTGGGATGCCCGAGATAATATATTGGGCACAAACATCAATATAGCAAACATTCCCAGGTATGAACAAATAATGAGGTGGCATCCTTTCCAAGAGAGGGTATGGATTTCGAGTTTGTATGGATGTATCTATTTGTGTTCTAAGAAAAGGATAAATATGTTTTCTCATAAAGCGTGCCATGAGGTATAATTGTAACACCCCTCCGTTACAACATCAATGTAAGTGAGTACAATAGTAATTTTTATTTTAACATCAACAATTAGAACTAGTGATATGCAACATAACACACTTCAATATTTACCCGTTCTATTCTGATATACATCATTGCATAGCAAGAATCAATTAAAACATCAAAATACTAATAAATCAAACACATCACCTCAAGATAACCAAGTTGTCTATTTGTCCAGCCTACCCTACAAGGTTAGGACCTCCAAGACACATAATCAATGCTCAAGTCTAGGATTCATCCGATTGATTTTGACCATTTAGATCTCAGGATTGGCGACTGTTCTAAGGAACATGGAGGTATCTACTCCCATACCAACTATTTAAAATGAAAACTAAATCATTAACATTACTCAACTTTTATTACAACTATGAGAGGTCAACTCAATAAAATATAGTTTACACAAATCTAAAAAGATTGAATTGTTATGTTATCTACCCAAAATTCCTCACCTAACACAATATAGTCCAGTTATATCAACAAGAACTTCCATAATAAAATGACAAGGAACCATATATATACATGAAACTAGAAATTATTTCACGACCCTAAATTTTTTATTTTTTTATTATAGACTAAAATAAAACAACCATAGCGACATTCATACTCAGGAACTGCAATCGATTATTTAGGATTGGAATTAAATTTTACAAGGACCATACTGGTTCTAAAATTTAGATTGCAAATAACTAAATAGTGGCCCAATAGTTATAAATTTCCAATGCTAACTGGTTACTCAACAACCCTCACAGTTAAATGTAGAAATTCCAATTAAATGTACAACGACTATAAGAGGTCTTGAACTTAGGAAAAATTCATACACGTTTTACAAAGATCCAATGATTTTTTTTTTTTAAATCCGAAATTTCCATTAACTTTACAATGTCCACAAGAAGATCAAATTTTGATTTCAATGCAATTACATTGACATCGATCACACAGAAAATTGTTTCCAAAGTGTAATTAAAAATCAATGACTAACTATATCTATGGATTCAAGTTTCAGTTTCGAATTTGCAAACAATTTAACATGGCCATACAAAAATCTATAAAAATCAGGCCTGTAAATAATTTACAATGATCATTGAAATAATAACCCTTCAACAAATTTAAATTAGTCAAGAAGTAACTAGACGAGATTCAACTTAGGCTCGCAATTAAAATTATAGAGACCCTACAAATTTTACAATCAATCTACAAATTGAGTTGGAAAACGATCAATGAAAAGTATAAATTATGATATTGAATTTAAAAATGACAACGGACAATTAAGTTTCTAGGAATATCAATTGTAAAATAAAAGAACAACGATCCACCCCATTCTAATTACAAATAAAAGAAATAAAAATAGTTGAACCGATGTTGATGAAGAGTTTGGGGATGTCCTTCAAGGAATGTCACTCCTTCCTTATTTCCTCTTTCTAATCATAGAGACTTCACCAGTACCTCCCAAGATGCAAAGGTTCCACACACAAGAAACCAACAAACAATAGCTCCAAGGATTTCCTCACAAGGAAGAGATTCCACTCTTTCCACAAGCTTGGTATCCCAATGCTCACAAGTAAAACATATTCGACACAATTTTGGTAGCATAACATTACCAAGAAAAAGTGAGATCCTTTTCCCTTCTACCACATTTTTTTTTATAGAAGAACCCCTAATGACACATGTCTTCTTGAAAAAATAATTATCTTTTTAATTAATTTAAATAATATTATTCACCTAAACACTAGTCACATTTTACCCAAGTTGCACAAGTAATTACCCTTTTTACTTTATTTAAAAATCCAATTTCCCCCACATTCCCCAATGTGTTCATGTTTTCTCTCTTAGTTGTCACTTTATTCCCCAAATTCTCATTTATTGAGTGTATCCTAACTAGATCTTAGTTAGAGTTGGATTAAGAGTCTTCTTATAGTTAGACTTAGTGGTAGCTTGACTTAAGATACTATTCTATGTGTACACCTATGCTCTCATGTTTTATTTCTTTCTATTTTAAAAATCCATTTTATTATTTTCATGCACACATGTGCATTTTGTTCACCCTTTAAATTTATTCCCCATTTTTCTAGATTTTGAAATTATCTCAAAATGTTTAACCTATGTCATAGTTCAATTAGTAATTTATTTGAATTTTAGATTTAGACTTAGTCTTAGACTTTTGTTAGGATTTAATTTATACTAACTATGTTAGGATATTTAGACACTTAGGAGTTAGTTAAGATCTACTTGGTCTAATGTGTCATTAGGTAAAAGTGTGTTTTTTTAGTATGAATTAGTATGCATTTGTAGTTAGGAAATCCGATGGTCACGATATGTTCCCGACATAGAGTGATCTGACAGTTCATACTCTCCTCCATGTTAACGGAAATTGATCAATGGATTAACACTCGATTGGTCCATGATATCTATTTAAACAACATGGAGGGTCATTTTCCGATGATCGATTGCGAGAAAATATCTTGTAAAATCTCTCTGTAATCTTTTTCTTTTGCATTAATAAACTGCCCCAAGTGGCTGCGTTGCATGGGGCTATGGATATTTCCCCATAGGGGTTTTACCACATGAAAACATCGGCGTGTTGATCATTGATTTGATTATGTGAGTGGTTAATGAAGGTGTTCGTCCTCTATTGGAATAACTTTGTTGTCAAACATGGTATCAGAGCATGTTTGAAGACCCACTCCTGTTGTAGATTGAGATCGTGAAACCGAGTTGCCTCATCTCCATTTTCTGTCATTTCCATACATTGTTGGGCTAATAGGATTGTTCCATTGCATCCAAAGCATGTGTTTCATTCATGAACACTTTTCGTTTCACTCGAAAAGGTTTATGTTTTCCCAATATACGACCATTACAGTCTGATCTGGAGGTATAAAGCTTGAATACGCATTTTTTAAATTTTTGCAGAGTAGTATTTTGGTTTTATTTCGGTTTTGTATTATTAAGTTCTAGGTTGCTACTCGTATAGATCTGCATATCATCTTTTCTCCGTGCCTTGTGTGATCTTTGGAAATCAGAAACAGATAGGAAAAGGTGCATCTTTCGGGTAAGCTAACCGAGATCTAACTCTTGTTTTCATCGAGAAGAGAAATTTTTTTCTTGTGTGAAAAGAGTTTTTTTTTAGCACGCTTTCCAAGGCCGTCAACAACAACAAAAAAAAACACTAACAATCCTTCTTCTGAACATGACAATATGTTTTTCTAGATCATTTGGTTAAAATTTTCCTTATTAAGTAAGAGGTCTTGAGTTCAAGTCTCTCTTTTGTTACTTTTTCTTGAAAAAATTCATGCTAAAATTGTAACGTGTATTTCACTTCATGCATAAAAGTGAATCACTATAATTAGCTTTAATATTTTATTTTAGAGTTATTTATTTTCAATGCAACTTTTATGTTATAATGTAACTTCATTTTAAAAGTGATCCCCACTTCTATTTATAAAAGTGGGTCACTTCATAAAGCAACTTACACTATCACGTGGTCATTTGGTTATCGTTTATGCCTTTTTTTAAATGGCCATAACTCTCACATCTAAAGTCTATTTTCAGTGCCATTTTTTTTAAACCGCATAAATTTTCGAGCTCTTTCCACCTAGATCATCATTTTTAGTTTTCAAACTCATATTATCTTAATATTTAATATGGATTCTACAAGTAATCTTTTTCTTACCAACACCAACTATTTCCAATGGAAATCTCATATGGAAGATTTATTACGAAGTAAAGGCTTGTACCGGATTACCTTGGGAAAGGAAAAATAACCCACTGATGATGATAAGAAAGCCAAATGGGATATTAGGTGTGATGAATCACGTGGACTAATCAGAATGTTCATATCTCAAGATTTAAGATACCACCTTCAAGAAATTGATGATCCCGAAAAAGCTTGGGAAAATATTGAATCCGTGATTGGTAAACTCAATATTATTTGAACACAAGACTTAGAAAATAAAGTATTTACCTTGAGTCCGAGTGATTTTTCTATCCTTGGATACTATCTATCTACGTTTAAAACACTCAAAATTTGATGTGAAGAATGTAAAATAAAAATGGAGGAAGAGTGTTGCATCTATATTATTATTTATAAGCTAGGTAGTGGATATTGAGTGTTTGTATCTACCTTTTATGCCATGAGAGAGGCTCTAGAGAAATCTTATGAAAAACCCACTCTTGAGTCTTTTTGTGTTGCTTTCATTAGAGAGGAAGATAATCTTGTACAACTTGGAGTGATCAACACTGCATGTACCTCCAACAAAGCCTTAGCTGCCCAACAGAAAGATAAACCCAAGAATCCCTAGAAGAAACATCCTCACCACAACAACAACAAATATAAGGGTCCCAAACCCACTCAGACAACTTTTTCTCCGAATGGAGACAAAGGAGAAAAATATAAAAATAAGAAAACTGACACAAATTGCAACTTTTTTGATAAACATGGTCATGATGAGTCCAAATGTTTCAAGAAGATGACAACTTTAAAAGAAGAAATGAAGAAGCACAACATCTATATTGATTATACTTCTTCTTATTCTCATGGACATGCACTTTCTGCTTCTGTTTTCTCCTTCAATACACCTTCTACTTCTACTTATGATAAGTGGCTTATTGATTCTGGAGCATCTTATCATATGGCTAAGGATAGAGACATATTTTCTACTCTAAATGAATGTAACACCAATAAAATATGTGTTGGTGATGATAGATCTCTTAGTGCTGAAGGATCTGGAACCGTTTAAGTAGAAAATGGTCATTTCAATGATGTATTATGTGTTCCAAGTCTCTCTTGTAACCTTCTATCAGTATATCAAATCACTCATTCAGGTGACGGTAAAACCATAGAGTTTTCACCTCACCAAGTTGTAATCAAGAATATAAAATATCCTAAGCATGTTCTTAAAATTGGAATTGATGAATATTACCAGGTTGTACAATTTTGACAACTTTGGGTCATCATATTTTTTATCAGTTTTTGTTGCTCATAGAAATGACTTGATCAAACTTTGGCATGAGTGGTTTGGTCATCTAAACTATCGCTCATTGAAAAAACTATGTAATCAACATATGGTGACCAGTCTTCCTCTTGTTTCATGTAGAGATGGTGTTTGTGTTGGTTGTGTTCTCGACAAACATCATCAGGATAGTTTTGAAAAACGTGCCTCTTGGCATGCCTCGGGTCCTTTGCAGCTTGTTCACAGTTATTTGTGTGGTCCACTTTCTTCGCCTTCTTTTTATGGGTGAAAGTATTTATTAACTTTCATTGATGACTTTTCCAGACGTACTTGGGTTTACTTCTTAAAACTTAAGAGCAAAGTTTTTGACAAGTTTTTGGCCTACAAGACCCTTGCAGAAAAAAAATATGGACATCAAATTCAAAGGTTAAGAACAGCTGATGGAGGAAAATATGTGAACAATAATTTTATAAGTTACTACACTACATAGGGAAGCCAAATGAAACACCTTGTTCCATATACACCACAACAAAATGGTGTTGTTGAGAGAAATAACCTCACATTAAAACAAATAACTAATTGTATGATCCAATCTAAGGGATTAAGTCTAAAGTATTGGGTGGAAGCCATCAACTGTGCAAATTACATAGTAAATCACACTCCCACAAAGGCCCTTAAAAATATAAAACTGGAAGAAGCTTGGACTAAAATTAAACCAGATGTAAGTCACTTCCATGTGTTTGCCAGTATAGCATGGGCTCACATTCCTAATGAGAAAAGGAAAGCATTGCAGCCTAAAAGTGACAAGTGTGTATTTTTTGGTTATTCTGAAGATGTCAAAGGTTATATACTTCTTCAAACACATTGTAATGAAATTATTATTAGAATAGATGTTAAATTTGATGAAAATCCCTTGGCTTGCGAGCCTAATTAGGCGTTTGTGCCTTCTTTGGCCTGCAAGCCTAATTCAGCGGTTGTGCCTTATTTGGCCTGCTATCCATCTTTGAAGTTTGTGCCTTCTTTTGTTTTGGTTTCTTCTTCGGATGATGACAGTGAGGATGAAAATCCACCTCCACCTGCTCACCTTCCTCTATATGAGTCCTTTGAACATGAACCAACACCAACTCCATCGCTTCCTATATGGGTCCATTCAACACTAGAAGCAGTTGGTTATCGTGTTGGTGATCCTTCATATCAATGTCAAACACATTCACAGTTCCAATGAGCCTCTTCTCTTTTGAATCAAGTTTCAGAAACTCTTGATCCAGAGACAAATGTAGAAGCTTTAGGTCATACAGATTGGGATACAACAATGAATGAATATTGTCGTTCTTTAATGGAAAATGATACTTGGGATCTTGTACCTCTTCCAAAAGGAAGAAAACTTGTCATATGTAAATGGGTCTACAGAACTAAGTATGCATCAGATGGAGGTGTTGAAAGACACAAGGCTTGATTAGTTTCCAAAGGATTTTCCCAAGTTGAAGGAATTGACTATAATGAAACCTTTTCCCCTATAACCAAAATGAATTCCATCAGCCTTGTTCTTTCCCTTGTTGCCTCACATAAATGGGAGGTTCATCAGATGGATGTTAAATCCTCCTTCTTCCATGAATATTTGCAAGAAGAAGTCTACATGGAACAACCTCTTGTCTATGTACATAATGACTCTAACCTTGTTTGTCACCTTAAGAAATCTCTTTATGGTCTCAAGCAAGGTCCTCGAGCTTGGTATGCCAAAATGGACAACTTTCTTATTGCCACTGGATTCTCTAGATTCCATTATGATCCTAATGACTATACCAAGAAATTAGGAATCCATCTCATAATCCTTGTCCTTTATGTTGATGACCTTATCCTTACTGGTAGTGACTCAAAACTTTTAAACCATGTGAAAACCAACCTTAAGAATAAATTTGAAATGATAGACTTAGGTTTTTTTCACTACTTCCTTGGCCTGCAAGTTTTGAAAACCAATGAAGGAATTT
>SNQJ01S0068808.1:9755-33140 GCA_010110895.2 Picea sitchensis
TAGATATATATATATATGACTGATTTCGGTATTGAATGATTAAAGGTAGAAATATGTATTGTCTCAGTGAACCCATGATTTTGAATTGTTGTCTTCTTGCCTCAGCTTAGTGGTTAGAGGGTTGTGGGACATATGTCTGCAAGAGGGTCGGGGTAGGATTTACTGGAATGTTTAAATCCGACCGACCTCTAGTATCTACCTTCGCGGGAATACTAAGTTCAAAATCCGATGGAAGGAAGGCACCTCCTTCAGGTTTTTCATTATGCAACCAAGGGCTCATGATCGTGTCCTTAACTAATCAACATCTAAGAGATTAGCACATAACCCACGAGAGTTTCCAAAGGACCCATCTGACCAATGTTTGGGGATCCTACACTGGGCCCAAAAGGAGTTAAGCCTTATGGATTCGGAACTCAGGGAATTCGGAGCTCCGGAGTGTTTCGACCCTACCATTTATAAACCGGTCGAAGGCAACTCATGGTTGCGGTTACCCACAAGGTGGACTGGTGCTTGGTGGTTTCCTTATCTAGGACAGATATAATTGCCCCATTGTTAAACCTCGATCCATTCAATTATCGTGAAGTAATGCAAACCACTGATCTAAGAGTATTTAGGATACCCCTTGGCTATTGGATACACACTGAGGTAACTTCAGCAAAGTCCCACTCTGTGAGAACAGAGAGGATATAGCATCAAACTGCCGAACACCGAAGTCACGAAGTGATGAGAGTTGTGGATCTGGGGAGTTCATCAAGAACCCCTCTTAACCGTCTGATCATCTAGAGGAGGGACCCGAATACGGTACTTCAATGAAGTCCTACTTCGGGAGAGTGGAGTGGCCATAAAGCCGAAACCCCCAAAGGCCGTAGCTGTGAAGTAACGAGAACAATAGATCTAGGGATCATTTGGGGATCTTCCATGACCATCATATCTAGACCATGGTCAGCCTGATGTTGACCACTCCAGGAGAAAGGAGGGAGTCACGCCACTAATCCCTCGAACACCAAAGTTACGAAGTAACGAAGTCCGTATATCTGAGGGGTTATGTTGACACACCGTGACTGTAATATCGAAGGATTTGGAATGCGATCAGTCCAGGGTGACCTGGTATGTTGACGTCACCTAGGGTGACATGGACCCACATTTGAAGTGTCATGTGTCACAGACCCTACATTCCCATTAAAATGTGACATATGTCACCCTTTTAAGGGGCCACATGTCATCTTTTCCTTTTCGCATGTCACCCCCCTGGCATGTATTTTCTTGGCTTATTGGTGGGTGGAGTACTCGAGACCCACCTATCCTTACCTTTGTGTTTAATACGTCATCTTGTTCAAGGGTGAACCCTTCAAGAGTCTGGTACTTTAGGACTCCGAAATTTTGGGGTGCAGTGTCGTAGATAAGCTGAAAGGCCCGAAGACTAGAGCCACATGGTGAGATTTCGGGATCCTTCAGGAGTTCGGTATTTCGGGACTCCGAAGGATAGATGCATAGAAGGAAAAAGGGGTGTTTAGTGCTGAACGTCGAACTATCCCTTGAGCGTAGTGGTTAAATGAGGATGAGTTTCTGCCATTAGGTTTGACGGTGGATGGACTTTCACCAGAGATGCAGGTATTGGATAATCTTTGGGAGCTTCGAGGTACATGTAACAGTATGAATGAGACGAACCTACGTGGACACCATGTGGCCTTTGACTATTAATGCCCAGAGATCCTTGGAAGGGTGTATCTCCCAATTAAGAGCTCAGATTTGAGTATGATGATAGTCGTTGGAAAGCTTCGAGTGAGAAGAAGACAACGGTGTCATTAAGGAGAGGTCTGGAAATGTTTGAGAGAAAGTGAAATTTTGACACCCCATCCCTTAGATGTTCCCTTAAGGTGTTGGGTGTGTTACAAATTGGTATCAGAGCATGGTTACAAAACTTGTCCTGCTTGGGCTCATGAACGAGTCGCTTAAAAATATTATTTAAAGAGAATCTTATTTAAAGAACTTTTAGGGGTGCACCCTATCTTACCCCTTTTCTAAAAGGCTTAGTTAAACCTCTACTGGAGAAAGGAATGAATGTTTCTACTGTTGTGTGTGTTTGGAAAATATGAATTGTGTGATGTTCATGAACTAATATACCCTTAACTAACATAAAAAAATTATTAGCACTCAAGCAGTCAGTAGACCGCAGAAAAAATACAACCTAAAGGATGGTGACACACCATGAATTGGGGGAGAACTCCCAAAACAGAGAGGAAGAATCTGATGAAAGGAGCGCGGTGGAAAACCCTCTAGATATGGATAAAACTGTAAGAATCCTCATGGTAGAATTACAGAGTTGTAAGGCTGGCAATGAAAGGATAATAAAATAACATGAAAATAAAACTGAAATCAATGTAGTTCTACTGTAGAGCTTATTAGATATACAAAGGCAATTGTAGAATGGACCAACAACCATTTATTCAAACATACATCATACGAAGAAAACCCAGGGTCCACCTGAGATATGAAAGAATGGCCCTGAAAGTGGCCACACAAGGAGGATCACCTCAAAGAAGGCCCCACATGGAGCCAAGAGACACTGATCGGAAAAATCCTCCAGCGAGGAAACTAACAACTCCAAGGAATATTCTAGTCGAAAAACTAGTTCGCATTCCCAGAGGAAAAGAAAGAAGAGGAAACATTCCGAGAGTCATGACCTGGAAGAGTTCAAGAAAGCCAAACCACCCAACTTCGATGGAGAAATCAAGAAGAGGGAAGAAGAAGAAGTTGACTTGCTTGGCTTGAAGAAGTACTTCAAAGTTCATGACTACTCTGAAAATTTGAAGGTTCGAATAGCCATATTTAACCTGAATGGAAATGCCTCCATTTGGTGGGAGGACCTTAGGAATGTGAAAGGAATCCATGAGAAGGACTTGTCATGGAATTTTTTTTATAAATACTTCAAGAAGAAGTATTTGTCAGAGAAATACTTTGATGGGAAGACCAAGGAGTTCTATGAACTCAAGTTGGGACAACTCATAATAGAGGAATATATCAATAAATTCCTTGAGTTGATAAGGTATGTTCCCTACATCAAAGATGAAAAGGTAAAGATGCAACGATTTGTTAGTTGACTACCTTAGTCCTTTTGAAACATGATTGAATATGATGAGCCAAATACCTTAGAAGACACTATCTGGAAGGCAAGGTATTGCTACGAGCAGTTAAAAAAGAAACAGAACCTCAAGAGGAATGGAAGATGAAGAGTAGTTCAGGATTCAAGTAAAAGGGGTTTAAACCCTCAATATTCAAGAGCTATGGGAAAGGTTCTAAGATGAGCCTTCCTACTAAAAGTGTATACCAGAAAATTTTCCTCTCTCAGAGTGGAAATAAAACCTTTGGAGCAGCCCCAAGTAAGATTGATAACACAAAGAGAAAACCATTGAAATGTTGGGGTTTTGGAGAAGAACATCTGCTGAAAAACTGCCCATATAGGCAACAAAAGAATAGGAGGGTCTACAACATCCAACATGCTACCACAGTCAATGATGTGGCTAGGAGCATTCCACAGATTTATGCAGCCTTGGATAATAGACAATCCAACCACCAAGCTTCAGTGGTGGAGATGGAAGGTGTGATTTCAAACCATCTAGTTTCCATTTTAATTGACCCTGGTTCTAATTTGAGTTATGTTTCCCATCAAACTGTTGAAAAATGTAAATTGCAACAAGTTAAACATGTTAAATCATGGTTGGTACAACTAGCCACTGGAACCAAAATAAAAGTAACAAAGATCATACCAGCATGCCAATTCATCATGAGTGGATTTCCCTCCCAATCGAACCTAAACATACTTCCTTTAGGATCTTATGACCTATTTATTGGCATGGACTGGTTGGATTCCCATAAAACCAAGTTGGATTGTTACAATAAAACTTTGGAGTATGAAAATGAAGAAGGGATAAAGGCAACCCTACAAGGGATTCAAAAGATTGTCTCAGTGAGACAAATATCAACACTTCAAGTGAAGAAGTATTGCAAAAAAGGATGTCCTTTGTATGCAATACAAGTGTTGGACTCAGTTGAGGATGACAAACCAAGCCTAGAGGACCATCCCATATTGGGAGAGTATAAAGTTGTGTTCCCAGAAGAGGTACTAGGTCTACCTCCAAGAAGAGATATTGACTTTTCAATAGAAATTGCACCAGGAGCGGTGCCAGTTTCTAGAACACCCTATAAAATAAGTACACCAGAGCTAGTTGAGCTCAAACTACAGCTAAAGGAAATGATGGACAAAGGATACATCAAACCTAGTGTGTCTCCATGGGGAGCACCAACCTTGTTTGTGAAAAATAAGGATGGCACACTTAGGTTGTGCATAGAATATAGGAAACTCAATAAGACATCCATAAAGAATAAGTATGCCTTCCCAAGGATCAATGACTTATTTGACCAATTAAGGGGTGCTACCATTTTCTCCAAGATTGACTTGAGGTATGGATACCATCAGGTCTAAATTAAGGATGAATACATCCACAAAACAACCTTTAGGACAATATATTATCACTATGAATTTGCGGTGGTGCCATTTGGGCTAACCAATGCATCAACCACTTTTATGTGCTTAATGAATAATGTAATCCGTGAATTCTTAGACTGGTTTGTATTGGTTTTCATTGATGATATTATAATCTATTCTAATAATAGGGAAGATCATGAAGAACATCTCAAGTTACTGCTTCAAGTACTAAGAAAACATCAACTCTATGCTAAGTTTAGTAAGTGTGACTTTTTCCAGAAACAAGTCCATTACTTAGGCCATGTTATTTTTGAAGAAGGGGTGGCAATTAATCCCGACAAGATCAAAGCCATTTTGGATTGGCCTACCCCAAAGGATGTATCTGATATCAGATCCTATATGGGCCTAGAAGGATATTATAGGAGGTTCATAAAAGGATTTTCCAATATTGGTTTGCCAATCACTTCCCTTCAGAAAAAGGGAGTTAAATTCATTTGGACATACAAATGTGAAGAGAAATTCCAAGAGATGAAATACCTTCTAACCAATGGACTTGTGTTGAATATTGTATACCCAAACAAGGACTTCCTTGTGTGTAAAAATGCCTACAAGGAAGGACTCAGAGGAGTCCTTGTGCAAGAAGAACATGTAATTTTCTACGAATCCAGAAAATTGAATGAGAATGAAATCAATTATGTGACCCGTGATCTAGAATTGGCTGCCATAGTACATGCTTTAAAAATGTGGAGGCATTACCTCCTGGCTAAAATATTTGTGTTGATGGTAGATCATTGTGGGTTGAGGTACATGTTTGGTCAACCAAAACTTAATGCTAGACAAGATAGATGGATGGCTCTCCTTATTGAGTTTGATTTTGAAATCAAACATATCAAAGGAAAAGAAAATAGGGTGGTTGATGCCCTTACCAGAAGTGTGAAAATGATTCACCTAGCAACGGTAAGAACCTGTGAAACGGATGTCAGGGAGAGAGTCAAGAGTGCACAAGAAACCGATGCATTCTTCGAAACTATAAAATCATACTTAGATGGCTTGATGGTCTGCTAACTTACAAAGGTAGGTTGTATATCCTGAATTGTTACGACTTGAAGAGGTTCATTATGGATGAACTACACAAAAGACCATATACTGGTCATCCTGGTTATCAGAAAATGATAATGGCCACTAGAAAACTTTTCTATTGGCTAGGACATTAGAAGGACATAGATGATTACTTGGATAAATGTCTATAATGTTAGTAGGTTAAAGGCATAACATTGGATTCCAACAAGGTTTTTGCAGCCCTTACCAATTTCAGAATGGAAATGGGAAACCATCTCCATGGATTTCATCACCAGATTACCAAAATCGGCCAAACAGAATGATGCCATCATGGTAGTGGTGGAAAAATTGAGCAAGGCTTCTCACTTTGTTCCTATCAAGTCAACTTGCAAGGAAATAGATATTGAGAGTATCTTCATGAAAGAAATATTTTGGTTGCACGACATGCCTAAGGAGATCATATCTGACAGGGATACAAAATTTATTTCTAGCTTTTGGAAATCTTTAATGGTTGGTTTTGAGACTAAATTGTTGTTTAGCACAGCCTATCACCCTCAAACTAATGGACAGACTATCACACTCAAATGTTAAGGATGCATGTAATGCATCAGCCTAAGAAGTGGGAAGACTACCTACCATTGGTAGAGTTTTCCTACAACAATAGTTATCAATAGTCATTGAAGATGAGCCCTTTTGAAGCCCTCTATGGTAGACAATGCAAGATTCCAATCTGCTGGAATAATCCAGTAGATAGAATTACAATCGAGCCAAACATGATGAAATAAATGGAACAACAAGTAATTCATATAAAGAAAAATCTGAAAATAGCTCAGGATAGATAGAAAATCTATGTAGACAGAAAGAGGACTCCTAGAGAGTTCATAACGAGGGATCATGTATATCTCAAAGTTAGACCCAGGAAAATCTCTTTGAGAATGGGAGCTTGTGCCAAGATGGCACCTCGGTATTGTGGACCCTTTGAAAGTTTGGATAGAGTGGGACTTATATCCCATAGGCTAGCACTCCCTCCCACAGTGAAGGCACATAATGTTTTCCATGTTTCGTTATTAAAGAAATATGTACATGATTATAATCATATTATTGACTGGTATGTGATTTAGGTGGAACTAGAGGGAGAATTCTTGGCAGAAACTCAATGCATAATAGACAGGAAGAAGAGCCCACTCAGGAATAGAACCATTGCATAGGTCAAGGTACAGTGGAAACACTTTGGCCCAGATGAGGCTACATGGGAAATGGAAGATGCCATGAAACAAGAATATCCATTTTTGTTTACTTCTGTACATACAGAGCACATCGAAAGATAGAACATCGAGGATGATATTCCTTTAAGGGGGAGGGAATTGTAATACCCATGTTTAACCCAGTTTGTAAATATAAGTATAACTGGCCAAGAGACTATGGAAGATCATATGTGTGTGAATATTTGATATGATGAAACATTTTGTATAAAAGGACAATGTATGTATTTTTTTTTATTAATAAAAAAATGGATAAGTGTTGCATAATTGTTGAAAGGGGGGTTTGCCAATATAGACCATGGATTATATGAGAGAGATGGTGAGGGGAACCATAAATGTTTAAGATGACCCCCACCAAACCAGTACCTTACTGGATTTAATGACTCATAATGGTCCTTTCACTGAGACATGAATTACCAGTCAGAGTGGTAGCTGGAAGAGTCCTCCTCAAGAGTTAATGAGGATATGGGGAAGAGTACCCATCTGTAAGACTTCCAGACCTGACCATGAGTTGGGGATTTGGGCCCACGCAATCTTGTTGAGGAAGGCAAGAAAAGAGGTAATTTGTGGATAGAGGAAAGAGAGCGCGGGAGAGCAAGCAGACCTATGAAGAGAAAAGAGTCAAAAGAGAAATCTCGAGAGGAGAAAAAGAGAGGTTACACCTCTTTGTTTCGAGAAAGAATTGAGAAATAAGCTCGTTCAGAGTGCAAATAGTGACTGGAAGGGTTTTCGTTACAAGATGATAAATGAGGTTGATGAGTAACTATTGAAGTACTCATGCAAACCTCCTTTCTTGGTATAGAGAAAACTCATTGCCAAGGTCCCGTGGGAGGAGGAGAGTAACCTATGTTCTCAAGTCACTGAGTAAGAAGGAAAATTCTCTCTCAGAGCATCATGGTCTAGCTCGGGGGTGGCCAACAATAAATTCGTCAGGAGTGGATGTGCCTATGGTTGGGTGTAAATAAGAAACCCTTTCAGTAGTCGCTTCATGAACTCTGGTTTTCTGATAAGTATTTTCATACTCTGTGTGTTGAAATGGAAATGGTGATTATATATATATATATATATGTTTATGACTGAGTTCGGTATTGAATGATTAAAGGTAGAAACATGTATTGTCTCTGTGAACCCATGATTTTGAATGGTCGCCTTCTTGCCTCAGCTTATCAGTTAGAGGGTTTTGGGATGTAAGTTTGCAAGAGGGTCGGGGTAGGATTTACTAGAATGTTTAAGTTCCGTTGACCTATAGTATCTACCTTCGTAGGAATACCAAGTTCAAAATCCAATGGAAGGAGGTGCTAGCGGGAAAGAAAAAAACCTTTAACTACACCAGGTTTCAAGATGTAGACAGAGTGAATAACCGTCTAAAAGATAATCAATTCTCTATACTACCCCAAACATACCAAAACTAATATAAAGAAAGCAAACAAAGAAGAGATCGGGTAACTATACCTTTGATTCCACGTCTGGTGATGATCTCCTCATGCTTGGAAGTTCCACTGACTGCATGTCTCCTCCCAGGGCTAACCTGCATCCAAAGATAAGAAAACAAAGAACCACATGCATGTTATTCTATATATAAGTTAGGGTTAGATGTAAAATGTCAAGTATAAATAAATAAAAGTACTCAAGACACCATCATTTGGGACAACAAAATGTGATTATTTTATTCATAATACAAAGATTATACCTTACAATCTGAGTTGGCCACCATTCCGCGAACCTGGTGCGGGATCCTCTTTATCATGCTCCAAGTGCACCTTGAATGAAATTCTTCTCTGAACCTTTTGATCACATCTATGGAAGGGAATGGGAAAAATGGAGGAAGAAGGGGTTGATGAGGGAATGTTGAGGCAATATCTCACAAAAGACGACAATATCTTGGGCAAGGAGGGGAAGTGAAATTGGGCAGAGTTTCATTGTTCTTATGCTTAGCTTTGAAATGAGACCCTAACACCTCCTTGTATATGCCAAAAGGATGGTTATTTGTTTGGGTGATAGGCTATATCAGGTGGATTAGTTGGGAAACCTCCAATAGCCCATGAATTTCAACGAATTCCTTGCAACTTTTTATTTTTTGCAACTTTTGCAAGCATACGCGGGTTGTAATGGTGCAACATGCGTATGTATGTGAGTTGTAGTGGTGCAGAAAGAATATGTATGCGGGCTTTAATGGTGCAGGGCGCGTACATCTTCCAAAAAATGGTTTTTTAAGAAGAGCTTCTCAACAGTTCTTTGGAAAAATATGCAAGTAAGAGGGCCAAGGCCATGTAAAAAAGAGTAGGGAATTTTAGGGATATAAAAGATGCCCCCTAATGTGTGAGTTTAGAATAGCAACTGGTGGCTGAAATACATTACAATATCTTCACCAATGTACGAGATCGTGTGAGCCCAGGACCAGATTTTGGGAGGTGCCATCTACAAAACAACAATTGTCTCTCTGAGGCGGGCATACTCATGCTAGGGATCAACTAAATTATCTCTGCCAATCAAATACACTACATATCCATGTCATATAACTATATAATGAGTAGCCATAAGCAATACATAATGGATCTACATCTCAAAATCAGTCGAATATATACAAGTAGAGTATCCATCTTCAATAAGCTAGTCACGCCTGATGGCTGGAGATGAGGCCTTAAGAGCTAGAGAAACAACTTAAATATCTTCAAAAATTGGGTAGGAGTACAATGGGAGTGTATAAATCACTACCCTGAGGTCTTCGATAAATCGTCAAGAAAAGACATGAGGATCTCGATGATCAGGCATAGAACTTCGTCGATTTTGAATCAGGATTTGATTGGACTCTAGGGATGGCCAACTCATGACGTCAAGAGAAAAACTACAAAAAGGCCGACTCAAGTTGGGTGAAACTTCCCTTGGACAAAATCACGAAAGATGATCAGACTCAAGCATCATGACATTGACATAAGTTCACGATGCAGGAGGCAATGCAAAGTCTCCATGTGTTTGGAAGAGTAACCAAATGGAGGAGGACAAAAATCTATGTAGCGATAACAACTTCCTAAGGTCATACCAGATCTCAATGATTGGTGAACAAACAAAAGGATGTGCTTTATCCAGGGGAGACTCTTTGTGCTGCTGAAAAAAGAATACATAATTCATGTCCCCTCTATTTGGAATATTTGATTTTTTTTTTCTTTTTCAGTTTTTTAAGAGCTTAAAAAGAATAAAAGAATGCTACGTTACAAAGGAGGAATGAGTGTCGCAAGCAAGCATACTAGTTCCAAGTGCAAGGAACACACTGATGCTCAGAGCAAGGAGACATGTGTAGGAAAATGACACTCGGGGAAAATTCGTCCATGGCTCAAGGTGCCAGGTCGCAGAGGCAAGAAGTGCTACAAGGCTTCCATATAAGGCATGCTTCAAAGGTTCAGTTGAGAGAAACATGGAGCCGAAATTAGGACAAAGATGTAGATATGCAAATGCGATTAAGAAAGACATAATGAGATGCCTTCCATGTAAGTTTTACAATCCCAGAGAAGGTAAGCTCGGTACTTTTTTCACATTTAGAGAGTTTGAAAAACATAAAAGAAGACTCCAGGGAGTACCTTTTTCGGAGATAGTCTAGTCGGTTCGAAAAAGGGGTAAACTTGCAATGAAAAGACGTCCATTCAAAACCATTTTAATGAGTGTGACAAAGACAAGATCACTTAGAAATCTTTTCAATTTTAAGGAGTCTGAAAAGAGCTTAACTATGGATTCACAGACTTTTTCTGAGTTTAGTCTCCTTAGCCCGAAAAAGTATAAAAGTTACTGAGGAGAACTCTCCCGGTGAGATGAATCTCCCAAGGCGTACATTTTTCCGCTATAATCTACAGGTTGGAAAAAGGTTTAAACTCATGCCAGTAGATGTTCTTTTGGACCAATTTAATGAGTGTGAAGGAACAAAGTCACTTGACGATCTTTTCAATTTTAGGGAGTTTGAAAAGAGCTTAACTATGGACTTCGTGGGGGTTCCTTTTTCGTAAGTAATCTCCAAGGCTCGAAAAAGGTGATAAACCAAAACCAAGTAAAATGTTCCTTTCTTGAAGATTTAGTCCCTCGGGCCCGAAAAAGGGTTAAACTTACGCCTGAGAATACTCTTCTAGTAAACCGAAATTCCTAGATCATACTTTTATTCTTGAAATTTACCGTCCGGACCGAAAAAGGGGTAAGCTATCACCAGATGGACATTCCTTTAAATTTGAGTTTGGCGAGCGTGAAGGGCAATAAGATCACTCAACAATCTTTTCATTTTTAGAGAGTCTGAAAAGAGCTTAAAGAATGCTCCATGGGACTACTTTTCTCCGTTAATCTAGACGAGATCGAAAAGAATAAATACTGTCTCGTTAGATGTTTCTTTCGAATTTCAAAGTGAGCTTGAAAGACAACAAAGCATGCTCATGAGGGATTCACACGGGGTAGAGTCTACACAAACACTAGGAACATATAAAGGGGTAGCCTGGAATAACAACGAATTAGGATGGTGATTATCATATGCTAGCTGGTCGATAGTGATAATGCTTCCATGGTGAGGGAAATACATCAATCAGAAGAGCATAGAAACCACAATGTTCATAGCATATACATAATCACGCTCGAGAAGCATATTGAAATATAACAGGCCTTTCACCATTATAACATTAACAAGGACAATCTTCCCACCTAACGAGATAGGCAACTGAGGAAGAATCCCCAAATATTCACTAGGATGTCTATCAAAATCCAACAACTCATGCGATGCAGACATGAGCTTGGGAGAACCCAAACCTTACCAAACCGAGGAGGATAAAATAATTGCAAAGGCTCACTCATCTACAAAACATAGGTAAATGTTATTTTAATTAACTTCAACCCTTATTTGAAAGGGTGTAGAAGAAGGAATATGAGGCTCAACAAGGTCATTCCAATCAAAGGAAACCATCCTAGGGCTTGGAGGGGGTGTGCTCGAAGTGAGAGGAATGCCCCCTTGTTCTGAAAGTATTGAACTGGAAATTCTAAAAACATAGTTGGTAGAAACATCACTCCCCAAGAGAAGAGTGGGATCAGCCGAAGATTGCATCAACTTGATCACTTTGGTAGAATCGACACTCTCCAAGAGAAGAGTGGGATCATTCGAAGGTTGCATCGGCATGACCACTTTGGTAGACTCGACAATCTCCAAGAGAAGAGAGGGATCATCCGAAGACTGCATCGGCGTGACCACTTTCTCAACCACTAGCTGAATAGATTGTGATAAAACATGGTATACAGGCACATCACCCCCCAAAAGAGGAGTGGGATCAGTTGAAGATTGCATCAACGTGATCACTTTATCAACCAAAGGCTGAAAATACTGTGAGGAAACCTCAGAAGACTCAGAACTAGAAGAGATTGTAGACATGGACCACAATATTCGTACCTCTGGAATTCTAGGGCACAGATGATTAAGGTGATCTCTCTTGAAAATATTACAAGGGAACTTAGTCTTACGTGATATCCGTCTAGGTTTGTCAACAGAATCAATTCCCCCAGCATGACTAGCATTGGCTAGTTGCACATCTCCAACATGACTTGCAGAGGTTGGTGATTGGTCGATAACATGACTCATAGAGGCTACAGACCTATTACTACTATGACTAGCAGTGACTGGACTTTTCCCCCCAACATGAATTGCAGAGGTTGGGTGTTGGTCTTCAACATGACTTGCAGAGGTTGACGACCTATCTCCAACATGACTCGCAGAGGTTGGTGATTGAACTCCAGTATGAATTGCAGGGACTAGGTTTGTTCCCCCATCATGACTTGCAGAGGTAGGGTGTTGGTCTTCAACATGACTTGGAGAGGTTGAGGACCCATATCCAACATGACTCATAGAGGTTGGTGATTTCTTCTTCCTATTCTTCCTCTTTCTATTTCGTTTAGACTTCTAGTTACTAGTACCTATACTTTCACCAAGGAAGGCAGAAGGAGGAGGAGAAGAATTTGTTGACAAAGGAACATCAAAATGATTCCCATGAAAGAAGGTGCTTAACTGATAAGCGTCAAGAGTGTTCGGGACATTTGGAATGGTACCCAACCAAACCGGTAGTCCCACATTCAACCCAGGAATGTATAAAGTGGCCATCGAAGGGACACCAATGTTTCCGAAGAAAGGAAAAGCACAAGAATCCCCTTGCGAAGGGGTTCCTTGGTTGGTATCGTCAGGAACTTTATCCATGAATATATTATGCACAGGTTCACCCCTTGAGGGATCGTTCATGTCCGTAAAAGTTTCACACACTGACTCTACCGAACCAATGTTATAAAAAACAATGCCTATAAAGAGGTAGCTCCACGTTTCTAAAAGGAAGAATAAAAATTCCTCACAACCGACAGATTGGATTTTCTACCACCTTAGGTCAGAGACCCAAATAAATGACTGACTAACTCATTATGGAAAACTAGGGAGCACAGAGCACACACTAAAAGTTCCTAAAGGAAAATCAAGCAGATGACTAACTAGTGGGAAGGACAGTTATGCCAATTGACACGGAATCACCCCCATGGTATACTCTATGAAGCACGATCCGACATCTGCCCCGGGTACCGTAGTATACCCCCACAGTCACCCGTGTAAGTCGCTATAATATGGATAACTAGGTTTCCAACTCGCAGTCAGTCACCAAGTGGGTACAGTCGACGGTTAAGCAGATCGTAATGAGAAGGATAATAATTTTGAAGCCTATCAAGGGTATTGAAAGAAAATGTTCTGGAAGACAACAGAGGATCTCGAATGGATTCGAGGTCCACGAAGCTCCGTAGGAAAATCTAGTCGGTATTATTCCCGAGACAAACCCTCAATATACGTTCCCCACTATGTTCAGTCTGACTTTGGAGGGGTTATCTACGATGCCTTTCCTCACGCGACCTCATGTTTATCCCCTCTATTAGAGGGGGGTCCTGGATAACGTTAATGACATTGGACTTGAAGCACTCCCTAACTCAGACTCCAATGTTTGATTTAAGTGGCCTTGAAGAGTTTCCTCTCCAAACCTAATTCAATGCCCTAAAACCCTAAGCTAATTTGTGAACCCTACAAACATAAAAGTCTAATGTATTTTAGATTAGGCATTAATTTTAAGGCTTGATTTACTCAAAAGGAATGGTAGTGAAATAGATGTTGTTAAGACTCTTGCAAAAAATGAAACTTATAAGAACATTGACAAAGGTGGATTATCTTTCTTATTTTTCTTTTGAAATGATTTTCAAGATGAGAAGAAAACACAACACTATGCTAATCAAATAAAAATGCAAAGAAAATGAGAAGAAAGAAAGAGACCTAAACAACTACATTTTTTTTATTTTCTTCCAATCAAAGAAGAACTAACAAAATATGCTAAAAGAAAATGATGAAAAGACGATTTATGCCCCCCCCCCAACCATGAGGGGGATTTTTTTTTAAATGAAACTCATTTGTTCTTAAAATTCAAGATATAAACTGGAAACAAGTAAACTGGAACCTATAACCAGGCTATGGCTGTAAATAGAGACTCTGGACTGATCCAAGGAAACCCTGAGAAGTGTGAACTTCAATCAGGAAAGAGGAAAACGCCCTCTTTTTCAAAACATTTCCTGAAACAAAGACGCGGGTTGATGCTTCAGCAGCCTGCGTATGTACGCAGGTTGTTTATTGAGCAAAGTGTGTATGTACGTGGGATGACCCACTACAGGGCGCATACACCTCTGTATCTCTTCAAAAAAAGAAATTAACAGGTAGTCTTACAGAGAAGGGACAACTGGTATGCACCTAAAGGTGACCAAAATACCTTGACAGACTCAGAAAACTTGAAAGAAACTTTAAAGGAAAACTAACCAATCAAACAACCCAAAATACCCTAAAAAACCCTAGAGGCTTTCCCAATATGGTCGCCAGTTCTGCTAGCGAGAAAAAAAAACCCTTTAACTACACCAAGGTTCAAGATGTAGACAGAGTGAATAACTGTCGAAAAGCTAATCAATTCTATATACTACCCCAAACATACCAAAACTAATATGAATAAAGAAAACAAAGAAGAGATCAGGTAACTATACCTTTGATCCCACATCTAGTGATGATCTCCTCACACTTGGAAATTCCACTGACTGCATGTCTCCTCCAAGGGTTGACCTGCATCCAAATATAACAAAACAAAGAACTACAAGGATGTTATTCTATATATAAGTTAGGGTTAGATGTAAAATGTCAAGTATAAATCAATAAAAGTACTCAAGACACCATCATTTGGGACAAGAAAATGTGATTCTTTTATTCATAATACAAATATTATACCCTACAATCTGAGTCAACCACCATTCCATGAATCTGGTCCGGGCTCCTCTTTACCATGCTCCAAGTGCACCTTGAATGAACTTCTTCTCTCAACCTTATGATCACCTCTATGGAAGGGATTGGGTTGAATGGAGGAAGAAGGGGATGATGAGGGAATGTTGAGGCAATATCTCACAAAAGGAAACAATATCTTGGGCAAGGAGGGGAAGTGAAATTGGGCAGAGTTTCACTATTCTTATGCTTAGATTTGAAATGAGACCCCAACACCTCCTTTTATCTGCCAAAATGACGATTATTTGGTTGGGTGATGGCCTATAGCAGGTGGATTAGTTGGGAAACCTCCAATAGCCCGTGAATTTCAACGAATTCCTTGTAAGTTTTTATTTTTTGCAAATTTTGCAAGCATACACGGGTTGTAATTGTGAAACATGTGTATGTACGCAAGTTGTAGTGGTGCAGCAAGTGTATGTACGCAGGATGTAATGGTGCAGGGCGCATACATATTTCAAAAAATGGTTTTTTAAGAAAATCTTCTCAGCAATGATTTGGAAAAATATGCAAGTAAGAGGGCCAAGGCCATATATGCAAGAGTAGGGAATTTTAGGGATATAACAGGAGGGCACCTCCTTTAGGTCTTTCACCGTGCAACCAAAGGATCATGTACATGTACTTAACTAATCAATGGCTAAGAGATTAGTACGTAACCCACGCGAGTTTCAAAAGGACCCATGTGACCAAGGTCTATGGATCCTACACTGGGCCTGAAAGGAGTTAATCCTTCTGGATTCGAAAATCTAGGAGTTCGAAGCTCCAGAGTATTTTGACCCTACCATTTATAAACCGGTCAAAGGAAATTGATGGTTGTGGTTACCCACAAGGTGGACTGGTGCTTGGTGGTTTCCTGGATCCAGGACAAATAGAATTGCCCCACTGTTAAACCTCGATCCATTTAGTTATCGCGAAGTAACGTGAACCACCGATCTGAGAGTATTCGGGATCCCTCTTGGCTATTGGATCCATGCCGAGGTAACTTCGACAATGTCCCACTTCATGAGAACATGGATGATATAGCATCAAAATTCCCAAATGCGGAAGTCACAAAGTGATGAGATCCATGGATCTAGGGAGATTGTTAAGAAACCCTCTTAACCCTCTGATTATCTAGAGGAGGGACCTGCATACGGTACTTCGGTGAAGTCCTACTTCGAGAGAGTGGAGCAGGCATAAATTTGAAACTCCCAAAGTCTAGAGGTGCGAAGTAACGAGAACTATAGATCTAGGGATCCTTCAGGATCTTCCATGACCATCATATCTAGACCATGGTCAGCCTCGCATTGACCACTCCAGGAGAAAGGAGGGAGTCACACCACGAATCCCCCAAATATTGAAGTTACAAAGAAACAAAGGTCGTAGATCTGAGGGGTTACGTGGACACATTGTGACCGTAAGATCAAAGGATTTGGAAGGAGATCAGTTTGTGGTGACGTGGTATGTTGATGTCACCTAGGGTAACATGGACCCACATTTGAAGTGCCACGTGTCACCTGGATTTGGATGTTTCACCGACCCTATGTTCCCATTAAAATGTGACATGTGTCACCCTCTTAAGAAACCACATGTCATCTCTTCATTATCACATGTCACCCCTCTGGCACATATTCACTTGGTTTATTGGTGGGTGGAGTACTCAGGACCCACCTGTCCTTACCTCTATGTTTAATTTGTCACCTCATGCAAGGGTGAACCCTTCGAGAGTCCGGGACTTCGAGACTCCAAAGGTTTGGGGTGTAGTGTCATAGATAAGCTGAAAGTCCCGAAGACTGGAGCCATGTGGTGAGATTTTAGGGTCCTTCAGGAGTTTGGGATTCCAGGACTCTGGAGGATAGATACGTAGAAGGAAAAGGGGGCATTCAGCACCGAAGCGTCGATCATCGAACTATCCCTTGAGAATAGTGGTTAAACGAGGATGAGTTTATTCCATTAGATTTGACGGTGGATGGACTTTCACCGGAGATGCAGGAGCATTGGACAATCTACGAGGCTTCAAGGTACATGGAACGATACAAATGAGATGAAGCTACATGGATGCCACATGGCCCTTGACTATTGACACCCAAAGAGCCTTAGAAGGGTGTATCTCCCAATTTGGAGCTCAGATTTGAGCAGGACGATAGTCATTGGAAAGCTTCGGGTGAGCAGAAGACGATGATGTCATTAAGGAGAGGTCTGGAGATGTTTGAGAGAAAGTGAAATTTTGACGCCCTATCTCTTATATGTTCCCTTAATGGGTTGGGTTTGTTACAAATTTGTATCAGAGCATGGTTACAACACTTGGCCTACTTGGTCTCATGAACGAGTCGATTAAAAATATTATTTAAAAAGAACCTTATTTAAAAGAATCTTACCCCTTTCCTAAAATGCATAGTTAAACCTCTACTGGAGAAAGGAATGAAATTTTCTACTGTAGTGTGTGTTTGAAAAATATGAACTGTGTTGTTCATGAACTAATAGACCCTTAACTAATAGAAATTTTTTTATCAGCACTCAAGCAATCAATAGACCGTAGGAAAAATACAACATAAAGGATGGTGACACACCATGAATTGGTGGAGAACTCCCACAATAGAGAGGAAGAATCTGATGAAAGGAGGGTGGTGCAAACCCCTCTAGATATGGATGAAACTGTAAGAAGCCTCATTGCAGAATTACAGAGTTGTAAGGCTGACAATGAAAGGATAATAAAATAACATGAAAAGAAAAATGAAAACATTGTAGTTCTACTGCAGAGCTTATCAGATATACAAAGGCAATTGTATATGAACCAAGATCCAGTCATGTCGACAGACATCATATAAAGAAAACCTAGGGTCCACCTGAGATACAAAAGAATGGCCCTGAAAGTGGCCACATAAGGAGTAACATCTCAAAGAAAGCCCCACATGGAGACAAGAGACACCCGTCTGAATAATCCTTGGGCAAGGAAACTAATAACTCCAAGGAATCTTCTAGTAACAAAACTAGTTCACATTCCCAAAGGAAAACAAAAAATAGGAAACATTCCAAGAGTCATGACCTGGAAGAGTTCAAGAAATCCAAACCACCCACTGTCAATTGATAAATTAAGAAGGGGGAAGAATAATAAGTTTGGCTTCCTTGCTTGAAGAAGTACTTAAGAGTTCATGACTACTCTAAAAATTTGAAGGTTCGAATAACCATATTTAACCTAAATGGAAAGGCCTCCATTTGGTGGGAGGACCTTAGGAATGTGAAAGGAATCCTTGAGAAGGACTTGTCATGGAAACAATTTGAGAAATAATTCAAGAATAAGTATCTTTCAGAGAAATACTTTGATGGGAAGACCAAGGAGTTCTATGGACTTAAGTTGGGACAACTCACAATAGAGGAATATATCAATAAATTCCTTGAGTTGATAAGGTATGTTCCCTACATCAAAGATGAAAAGGTAAAGATGGAATGATTTATCAGTGGATTACCTCAGTCCTTCCTGGATAGGATTGAATTTGACGAGCCAAAGACCTTAGAAGACACTACCCAAAAGGAAAGGTATTGCTATGAGTAGTTCAAAAAAAAAAAAACCTCAAGAGGACTGGAAGAAGAAGAGTAGTTCAGGATTCAAAAAAAATGGGTTTAAACCCTCAAGATTCAAGATATATGGGAAAGGTTGTAAGATGAGAATTCCTACTAAAAGTGTATACCAGCAAAATTTCTCTTCTCGGAGTGGAAATAAACCCTTTAGAGCAGCCCCAGGTAAGACTGATAACACAAAGAGAGAACCCTTGAAATGTTGGGGTTGTGGAGAAGAACATCTGCTGAGAGATTGCCCATATAGGTAACATAACAGTAGGAGGGTCTACAACATGCAAGAGGCTACCATAGTCAATGATGTGGCTAGGAGTATGCCACATATTTATGCATCCTTGGATAATAGACAAGATGACCACCAAGATTTAGTGGTGGAGATGGAAGGTATGATTTCCAACAATCTAGATTCCATTTTAATTGACCTTGGTTCTAATTTGAGTTATGTTACCCCTCAAATGGTTGATAAATGTAAATTGCAACAAGTTAAACATGTTAAATCATGGCTGGTACAACTAGCCACTGGACCCAAAAGAAAAGTAACAGAGGTCATACAAGCATGCCAATTCGTCATGAGTGGATTTCCCACCCAAGCAAACCTAAACATATTTCCTTTAGGATCTTATGACCTTCTGATTGGCATGGACTGGTTGTTTTCGCATAAACCCAAGTTGGAATGTTACAATAAAACTTTGGAGTGTGAAAATTAAGAAGGGAGAAAGGTAACCCTATAGGCGATTCAAAATCTTGTCTCAGTGAGACAAATATCAACACTTCAAGTGAAGAAGTATTGCAGAAAAGGATGTCCTTTGTATGCAATACAGGTGTTGGAATCGGTTGAGGAAGACAAACCAAGCCTAGAGGACCATCCCATATTGGGAGAGTATAAATATGTGTTCCCAGAAGAGGTACCAAGTCTACCTCCAAGAAGAGATATTGACTTTTCAATAGAACATGCACCAGGAGTGGTGTTAGTTTCTAGAAAACCTTATAGAATGAGTACACCAGAGATAATTGAGCTCAAACTACAGCTAAAGGAAATGATGGACAAAGACTACATTAGACCTAGTCTGTCTCCATGGGGAGCACCAGCCTTGTTTGTGAAAAACAAGGATAGAATGCTTAGGTTGTGCATAGACTATAGGCAACTCAATAAGACAACCATAAATAATAAGTATCCCTTCCCAAGGTTCGATGACTTATTTGACCAATTAAGGGGTGCTA
This sequence comes from Picea sitchensis, assembly GCA_010110895.2. Lineage (NCBI taxonomy): Eukaryota > Viridiplantae > Streptophyta > Pinopsida > Pinales > Pinaceae > Picea > Picea sitchensis. The sequence continues at coordinate 29,683 of SNQJ01S0068808.1, forward strand.
ACATTTTTTCCAAGATTGACTTGAGGTTTGGATACCATCAGGTCCAAATTAAGGATGAATACATCCACAAAATAACCTTTAGGAAAATATATGGTCACTATGAATTTGTGGTGGTGCCATTTGGGCTAACCAATGCACCGACCACTTTTATGTGATTAATGAATAATGTAATTAGTGAATTCTTAGACAGATTTGTATTGGTTTTCATTGATGATATCCTAATATATTCTAAGAATAGGGAAGAGAATGAAGAACATCTCAAGTTAGTGCTTCAAGTACTAAGAGAACATCATCTCTATGCTAAGTTCAGTAAGTGTGACTTTTTCCATAAACAAGTCCATTACTTAGGCCATGTTATTTTTGAAGAAGGGGTGGCAGTTGATCCTGACAAGATCAAATCCATTCTAGATTGGCCTACCCCAAAGGATATATATGATATCAGATCCTTCACGGGACTAGCAGGATACTATAGGAGGTTCATAGAATGATTTTACAAGATTGGTTTCCCAATCACTTCCATCAAGAAAAGGGAGTTAAATTCATTTGGAGATCAGAATGTGAAGAGATTCCAAGAGCTGAAATACCTTCTAACAAATGCACCTGTGTTGAATATTGTAGACCCAAACAAGGACTTCCTTGTGTGTACATATTCTTACAAGGAACAACTCGGAGGAGTCCTTATGCAAGAAGAACATGTAATTTGCCTACGAATCTAGAAAATTGAATGAGCATGAAATCAATTATGTGACCCATGATGTAGAATTGGTTGCCATAGTGCATGATTTAAAAATGTGGAGGCATTACCTCCTGGGTAGAAGATTTTTGCTAATGATAGCTCATTGTGGGTTGAGGTACCTATTTGATCAACCAAAAATGAATGCTAGACAAGCTAGATGGATGGCTCTCCTTAGTGAGTTTGATTTTGAAATCAAACATATCAAAGGAAAAGAAAATAGGGTGTGTGATGCCCTTAGAAGAATTGTGAAAATGATTCACCTGGAAGCGGTAAGAACCTGTGAAACGGATGCCAGGGAGAGAGTCAAGAGTGCACAAGAAACCGATGCATTCTTCGAAACTGTAAAATCGTACTTAGAACAAGATCCTGCAGGGATGAAGTGAGGTTATCAAATGTTGAATCATGGCCTGCTAACTTACAAAGGTAGGTTGTATATCCTGAATTGTGACGACTTGAAGAGGTTCATGATGGATGAACTACACAAAAAACCATATATTGGTCGTCCTGGTTATCAGAAAATGATTACGACCACTAGGAAATTGTTCGATCTAGGTGGATATTGGTGGCCACCCACCTATTCCAACTGGCTCCTCGTGTATGTTTTTGTTCAACACGTTCTTTTGTACTACTTTGTAATTGTGGGTTATATACTTTTGGGGCTGTCATAATCCCCACACATCCTCCAGGTGGATACGGGTGGCCTCTCGCCTAATCCAACTAGCTTATTTTGTATGTTTTCATGTCAGCACATCTTGTTGTACTTTCGGGGTCGTTTTGGGGCCCTAAATGTTTTTTTTTTTCTCGCCATCGTCAAAATGTACACAAAGTCAGATTTTGATGGTGGAATGTGTAGCTCTCCGAAAGATCTTTCCAATGGGCTATTACGCGCCTAAAATGGAGGTTGTATGCAAAATTTTTGGCCCTAGATTGTTGAGGTACCAAATTACACCAACTTACCTATAGGGCCCACATTAATTTTGGTGTTTCACCTTCTGGGGTTAGGTTTTTGGATGTCTAGGGTTTTTGGATTCATGAGTAATATAAAAAAGGCTTATGGAGCCTCATTGTAATCCATTCTTCTCAGACAGATGTGCATAGTAGACACATCTCTTCTTAGAGATAGCTACCACCATTCGAGCAAGTTTCAGTTCTGCAATTTTACAGTTTCAACCTATTTCATTATTTAATAGAAGATATTATTCAATGGATATTTTTGTTATTATCCATATCTATGTGTTTACTGTATTCAATCTGTTAATCAGTTTGTTTCACTCCTAAATCTGGATCAGTGGTATCAAATCGGTCAGCTCTTCATTTATTTTTTCTTCCTGCATGTCCTTGACAAGATATGGGTACAAGAAGTTGGGACTCGAACCAATCGAGCCATTACCATATCGGTCGCACTGAGCCCGAAAAAAAACCATGGGAGACAAAAAGAAATATGATGGACCAGAAGATCCTATTAAAATGTTGCTTGAGGAATCCCTTGCACGACAAAGGATTGAAAGGATGGACAACTTCGCGCAGATCCTTCGACGGCTTCCCACAAGAGAAGCATCTTCATCAAGCGGCCATGCAACCCCCTTGAAGGTACTGGTAAATTTTTATATTCCATTATTTGAAGGACTGATAGATGCAGATTCTATAGATAAATGGTTGACTCTGCTTGAAGGATATTTTTCGGTCCACAATTTTTCCAATAGGGAAAAGATCACTTTTGCACTCCTCAAGTTTGTTCCCCATGTTAAAGACTAGTGGGATACTTACTCTGAGAAAAGGGTCATGGAGGAATATACAATATTTGTGGTGGCCCCTACATGGTATTCCTTCCAGGACGCTATTAAAGAACAATATTACCCTATTGGAAGCTACGAAGACCAATACACTAGATGGACCACCCTATGTCAAGAAAAGGACCAAACAATACCAAATTTCATTGATATTGTTCATACCCTACGTACCAAATTCGATATCAAAGACTCTAAGAATCCTATGGTGCTCAAATATCACGGCTGTTTGCATAGATACATTCAGACATAAATGGATTTCCTGGACATCGCCTCTTTGGGCACAAATTATAGATATGTTGTCAATATCGAGCAGAAATTTAAGCAGAAACGTTGAGAGTTTGGATCTGCAAACCCCTCACAGTCGAACTAGGGAAAAGGCAACCCCAAACCACACAGAAATGGACCAAGTCGAGGTGGTCTCCCTTAGTAAAACTAGTCCAAGTCGCAACTCAAGAAGCGAAATGAGAAGACTAAGAAGGACATGGGAAAATGGTGTGAGCACCATAAAAGTCCCTGGCACAACACTGAAGAATGTCACTCCAAGCAGTCCCTCATGGTCGAGATGAAGGATTCTGATTCAGAGGTTGATTCTGATTCCGAGTCAAATCCTGAAGGAGGGAAGCATATTATTGATGTTGAACCCATTTCCACTATCACTACCACCAAATTTTAGCCAAGCGAACCAGAAGAACCAGAGGAATGGGAACACCTCTTTCACTCACAAATGTGGGTCAAGGGGGCTCTGATTCATTTATTTCTCCTCAACAGTATTTAAACGAACATTATTTTAGTAGAGGTCGTCAAGCGGCTGGACCTACCAACGACACCACACCCGCATCCCTACACCATCAGCTGGCTTCACCAAGGAAGAGATCTTTGTGTCGGCCAACAATGTCGTCTGCCCTACAACATCAAGCCTTTCAAAGATAAGG
>SNQJ01S0068809.1:15040-39217 GCA_010110895.2 Picea sitchensis
AATGAACGGTCCAGATTTACAATGAAATTACAATATACATTTACAAGGCAATTTTTCCTTCGGGGGCTTCGCCCCTGAACCCCTGCTAGGGGCCCGCTTGCCCCTGGACCCCGCAAAGGGGGTACCCCCCCTTTGCACTGCCCCGCGTTGAAGAGTGTACACACTTCTGGGGTGTAAACACTTCATGGGGTATAAACACGAATGAAAGTAAAAGACCTCTGAATCAGGAAGATAATCAGGCTCCACAACCAACATGATATGCATCCCGAGATAGAGAAATTGGAAGAAAATAAGTCTTTTGATAAATGCTTACTTAAACTCAGGCTTGATGTATTAGAAGGAAGTAGGAAAAAAGAGGCATCATCTAAAATCAAATATTATTTTTGATTTATTTCAATTTGTATTATGACATTACCACTTAGACACTTATGCAAATTTTGAATGGATATCAAACACATGATATTATTTTTGATAATTTTAAATATCATGTCATTTTGATCTTTTTTGGGAGGCACAATTGTTTGCTAATGTGGTATGCTTTATATGGGATTTTTTTTGAATATTTCATGATGATGATATATTACCACCTTTGATATAATATTCATTACCCTTATTATAAATAAAAGTTGTCCTCTCCTAATTAAAATTATTTAACTTTCTAAACAAAAAAGGCAGTTGACCTACTCAAACTACTTTTCTAAGAATGAGAGGAAGAAAAAATAAGGGAGGAGAAAAGAGAGAAGTATTACTTCTGATAATGTTTGTTCTTGCCTCTAGTTAGAATATTATCTGTTCATTCATTACATTTTGAGTTTCTTTAGAGCTAAGTTATCTTGTTGATAGCAGGGTTATTCTAAAGGTGAAAAAGAAAGGACCAGGAGGCATCAATTATTGACATTCTCCAAGGTCATTCATTCTTGAATGTCTGTTTGGTTTTGGTTGGAAGTTTTGAATTTATTTCAATGTGGAGTAATGCTAGTTTTACAGAGTCAAGACAGTGATGCTCTTGTATATTGGATTGGTCCAGTTCAATTTTCAGTGGTAGTCTTCATCTTTTTTACACCAGTTGTCTTTGTATGAGTCAAATAACATCTTAGACTTTTAAGTCTAGTTCTGATCCAACCTCTCACAGGGGTTTGGAAAGATAAACTTAGTTGTAACTCAGACTGAGATTAATAAAGTTATTTGTTGATTTTCTCTCATTTGTGAGACTTGTAAACTAATTTTTAGATTTATGCTCTATTGCATTTTCTTATTTAGATATTTTATAAATTCATTTTCTAAGTACATTTTCTATTTTGTAGTTTATTCCACATAAAATATACAAAGTTTAAATATTTTTATAATAGCATTAGATCCAAGAATCTATTTCTTGAGTTCTGATTGGGATTTTTGATAGGATATAAGCCCAAGTTTATAATCCCATCTATCTCACTTAGCCTTATGAGATCCTAAAATGATTTAGTGAGGATTTTTTCCATTCCTCTCATAAAAAAAAATGACGACGACAATGACGACAATGTTGATGACAATGAAACCAATTAAAATCATCATGAGAACAATGATGACAGTGATGAAAATGATTATTATCATCGTTGTCATCATCATATTCATTTTTTTTATTGTTATCATCAATTTTCATCATTGTCATTGCCATTTTCATCATTATCATTGTTTTATAAAATGTCTTTTCAAAATGTTGATGAGAATGCCAAGGACAATTTTGATAAGGATGATGATGATGACGAGGATGGTTATTATGATTATGACAACAAGAATGATGGTCATCATGAGAATGATTGTGATGATTATGATGATGAGGATGGAAATGGTGCCAACGATTATGTTGATGAGGAAGAGGATGATGGTGATGATGATGATGATGATGAGAATGGGAATAATTATGTTGATGAAAATGAAAAAAATGATGATCATCATGAGATTCATAAATATGATGACGATGATGATGAAGACAACAACGATGATGAAAATGAAAATTTTCATCATTTTCATCATCATCATTATCAAGCTGGGCATTATCATCATCATTATGTGATAGGGATGGGCATTAAAAATTAGACCATAAGTCAAATGTGATACAAGTCAGTACAATATTTGAAGACAAGCATTCAATTGAGAGAAATACTACTTCATATAGAGGAGGCGATGTGTATTTGGCATCGACTAGTACATAGTTAGATCATGATGTTTGTTTGATTGACTTAGGAGCATCCTTTCATATGACATCTCATTGATAATGAAGGGGGATATGTGTTCTTGGGGGATTAATTGAAAACCAAAATTGTTGGATGGGGAAGAGTTTGACTGATACTACAAGATGGGGGGAGTAGAACCATTCCAGGTGTGATACATATTTTGGGTTTGGCAAGAAACCTAAAATTTATCAACAAAATGAGTGATGCACGTGTGCACACTCTATTTCAAAAGGATACATGCAAAATGGTTAGGGGTGTGATGATGTTAATGAAATAAGTTCAGATTAGAACCCTATACAAGTTGTTAAGAAATTTCAACTCAATTGGATGCAACAACATTGGTATTCCTGAAGTCGACTTGACTTCGACACGACTTGAATTAACTTAGACTGAGTCGATACAAAATGACTCGACTATTCTTCATCAATTCGACCTGACCATGTTATGGCACCAGAGGATGGGAAAAATTGGCGAAAAATGACTTCAAACTTTGCAAAACAAAGGCATGGTCAAAGGTTTTCCTAATTGTAATTTGGAAGTCAATTTTTGTGAACATTGCATATATGGAAAAGAAAATTGGGTTAGGTTTCCATCTAGAGCAACAAGGGAACAATGGATTTTGAAATTAATTCATAGTGATGTGTTTGGGCCTGTACTAGTCCCTTCACTTGGTGGATTTTTGTATTATGTCTCCTTCGTAGATTATTTTTCTAGTAAGAAATGGATATATTTCCTAAGGAAGAAATAACAGGTTTTGAGAAATTCAAAGAGTTTAAATCTCTTGTGGAAAACTAGACAAAAAATAAGATCAAGGTGCTGAGAACTGACAATGGCAGTGAATTATGTTGAAAGGAATTTGAGTAGTCCTGGAAGTAGTGCAACATAGAATGCCAAAATACCACACCATATAACCCACAAAAAATGAATTTTTTGATAGAATGAACATGACGTTGATGGACAAGGAAAGGATCATGCTCAATGGTGCTATGATCGCACAAGAATTCTAGGTAGAGGCAATCGAAACTACAAAATATTTGGTAAATAGGTATCCTTCATCAACTCTAGTTGACTTGACTCCACATGAGGTATGTTTTGGTAAGAAGCCTTCACTTTCACATCTCAAAGTATTTGGATGTTATGCATTTGTACATGTTCCCAAGGAAAATAGGAACACATTGGACAAGAAGGAAGTCAAGTGTATTTTCATTAGGTAGAAGGATGGAATGAAATGATATAAGCTTTGGAATCCCGCATCAATGAAAACAATGTACAATCGAGATGTGGTCTTCAGGTAAGTCAGAGAAAATTTTGAGTTTGGAGAGGTTCAAACAGAAAAAGAACTAGAGAAATTGGTATTTGAGCTAAGGAATGAAGAAGATGAGTTGACTGAATCAGATGAAGAGGTGAAACAACTGACTCTGGTTGTAAGGAGATCTGAATGAGTAAGAAAACAAGTTGAAAGGTGTAGTCCACTCGATTTCCATTCTACATTTGTGTTAGCTACCACTGACGAGGAACCCAAGTCGGCCAGAAACGAAGGCAAATTGACAAAGGGTAAACTCTGGAAGGACACCATGGTCGAAGAAATGGAATCCTTGCAAAAATATGAGACATGGAATCTAGTTGAATTACCTAATGGAAGGAAGCTTGTTGGTCGAAAGTGCGTGTTCATGGGAGGAATGGAAAAATCCTCACTCAGGCATTTTTGAATCTCACTAGGCTAGGTGAGATAGGTGAGATTATAAAAAATAGTATGTCAAAAATATCAATCGGACCTCAAGAAATAGGTTCTTGAATATGATGCTATTATATAGATCTATATGCTTTTATGTGAAATAAGCTAAAATGGGGAAAACACTTGCAAAATAAATTTACTAAATAATCGAATAGGAAAATGCAAGATAACATAAATATGAAAATCAATGCACAACAAGTCTCATAAATGAGAAGAAATCAATAGATAATTTTATTGATATCAATCTGAGTTACATCCAAGTTTATCTTTTCAAACCCCTACGAGGGTTTCGATTAGAATTAGACTTATAAATCTAAGATGTAATTTGACTCATACATAAACAATTGGTGTCTCAAAATAATAAGACTATAATTGAAAATTGAACTGGATCAATCCAAGCTACAAGTGCATCATAGCCCTAGCTCTGCAAAACTAGCATTACTCAACATTGAAATTCAATTTAGAACTTCTAATTAAGACCAAACAAAGTTTCAAAATGAATGAATGAACTTTGGAGCATGTCAATAATCATTGGTTCCCAGTCCTTAGAGCATGAGAATAACCATGCTATCAACAAGATAAATTATCTCTAAATAAACATAGAAATGAATGAATGGACATATATTCTCATTTTAGGAAAGAGAAAAACTTATTAGAAATATCTCTCTCTATTTTCTCATGTCCTTCATTTGTCTTTCTCTCCTCTTTTTATGTCTTCAAAAAGTAATTTGAGTGGTTCAAATACCTTTTTATTATAAAGTTAAATAATTTTAGTCAGAAAAGGACAACTTTATTTTATAATAAGGGAAAATAATAAATAATAGGTATGGTCCTCGAAGTCTTTTATTCCTTTATTTTAAACATTTCCCTTGTAACTCCAAATTTAATTGAATATCATGCACATATCAACATCATAAAATATATCAAAAGTAATCAATATAAACATGCCACATCATCAAACACTTTTACACCCCCCTATATTCCAGACAGTATATATATATATATATATATATATATATATATATATAATGGCATCATATTAAATTTTTTTCAAAAATAATACCATGCATCTATTGTCCGGAAATATGCATCAAATTTCAAGGTAAAAATGTCATCATTCAAACTTAAAACAAATCAGAAATAATATTTTTTGTTTGATGTTGCTTCTCTTTGTCTACTTCCCTCTGAAAGAGCAGCCCTGTGCTTAATTAAGTCTATATCAACATACTTCTTTTCTTCCACTTTCTCAAACTCGAGGTGCATGTCGTTGAAAGTGATTTTTCTTTCACTACTTTCTATTTGAGGATGATGTTGTTTTGACTGTATAGATGAGGCCTCAGATGATCTTGATATTGGAGAATTTATAGGTTGTTTACCTTTGTCCACTTGAGGTTCAATTGGCAGTACTTTACAATTTCTAGGAACTTGGACAGAATGAGACATACAATCAATAGAAGCAATATGAGGCATATAGTGCATAGGAGGCAGTGGTGGAAATGGGACATCAAACCAATGGAATATACTAGAAGGAGGATTTGTAGGAATGTTCTCCAAACTATTATTAGCTAGTTGCATAGGAGGTTTGGGAAAATAAAAAATACTTAGATTAGGTCATAGGAGAGGAACAATAGGTGCTTGAGGTTTACGTCAGGATGTCCAGCAAGGTTCAAGCAGCTAGTTTTCACCAACTGATTGAAATCTTCTGAGTTGGCATCAAAGTGTATTGAGAATTTCATACTTTTATTTCTTCCTTGTTTCCCAAAAACATTAGGCAGTCTTCCTCTCCGACCCATGTTTCCTTTGTTTCCACTGCGGTTATCGTCGTAATCGTAATCTCGTGCAAGAGTGAACAACATGTATCCAAATCTTAAACCAAATCCAAAACAAACCATGCATTATATGGGCATACGTTCAAAACTTGACCATGACCCAACATAAACAAAACAAATTCATTGTTGGTCGCATAATTACCAACAACAAAAATACTATAAGCTTATTCAAAGTTGAAATACAACTTAAACTCAACAGTTATCCAAAATCTCGATGAGGATTCAACCATAAACCCAAAAATATGTGACCCATATCCGTATAGTTATCATGGGTTAAAACTCTCAACCATACTCAATAAAATAAAGAGATTTTGAAGGATAAACATATTAAACAGTATATATACTATACAAAAATTGAACCTAGTTCGAAACTCATAATATTTTATCAAAATGGGTTCAACTCATTTCATTTAAGAACCGTGACTAATAAATCTTCAGGGAAATGGAAAGTGAAAAATGAATTGATAAAATGACACATTCAAGAAAGGGCGGGAAAAAAATCATTTTCTTTTCCTTTGAAAACAAAAACCCTCGAATAACATTCACATTGTTGACACTCAGAACTGAAATGGGTTGCAGCAAATCAATCTCGAGGCAACTTCGAACCACTTTGGATTAGAAGCCGCCCGCTTCCAACCCGAGAGGGATCTCTCGAAAAAATGTCACAATAGGAATTTAAATAGTATGACAAAGGTGGGCAGATTTATGGGTGAAAGATGGTCTTGGATTCATGGGGTTTGGGGGTTAAACCAGGAAAAGGTCCATTGGGCATGGAGTCAAATGAAAACCGAAGAAAGAAGACAATAACAAAGATTAAATAACTTGCAGAAAGTGAGGCAAAGTAAGTCTATCTTTCAGCGCTTTAATTGTCATGATGCGGTAGCGGAAAGAAAAAGGAAAGGCCGACAGCCCCCGTAGCGAAGGATATATGTAGAGTTCTGAAAATGCAGATTGGTCTTACACAGCTGATAGCTGGTGCAAAGGAAAGGCAATAAACAAATACAGAAACACCCAAATCCTTTCGTTATAGTAGTATAAAGAAGCCCATCGGTTAGAAGAAAACAAAATGTAATGCAGTTGTAATGGGTTAAGGAAGACATAAGGCTATGGTAACACATCAACTGCGAGTAAGGAATACATAAATGAAATCCGAACAATTTAACACAGTCGAAGGAGAAGAAAACATGTTGAAAGAAAATCAACCGTGATGAATCTTACAATCACAAGGAAAAAAATCATCTTTATTGCTCCATTAAATAGTTTACAAAAAACTCAGTCCATTAATGGCTTACAAAAAACCCAGCCATTACAAACGAAACCCTCTTGACAGAGGTTTTCCCCCCTGCTGCGCTCATGCGCGCCCCCTTTTTTGTTCTATACATCAGTCTTTTAAACATAAAAAATAAAACTCTTGAATTCCAGGAATCTGAACTGGTTCGCCTTCCCTGAACTGTGCGAATGCCAGGTGCGTCTGCCTCTGCTAGCACTTTAAACCATTACGAATCGTCTGATAACTCGTTATTCCTTCCTTGACACTTGGAAGCTGCGGTTTTGCTTTCTAATTTACAGTATCCTTCACTTCTGGATAGCATTAATTGTTGATGTTAAATTGTTTTCTTGATCATTTTGCAGAGGCAAGCTGAGTTCGCAGCAACTTGGCAGATGCAACCATGTTAGTTAATGCAGGAACAACTTCATTATACTTCCTGGTTTTCAAACCACAGTCTGGATTTACCCACAAGATGTTTGTCTCCAGCACAACAAGAATCTTGCGGATACGGTCTGCAATTTCTTCTGTGTCTGGAATGCGAGGAGAGTGTATACCATAAACCCCAGGACCGATTCCGGCCCCATATTTCACACCCTCCTGGAAAACTCTCAGTAATTTCTCATCAGAGCGGGAATTCTCAATGGTAATGACATCGGCATCCATATCAATAATGGAATGAATGATGTCGTTGAAGTTGGAGTAACACATATGGATGTGGATCTGAGTAGTATCCTTCACACCACAGTTGGTGATACGGAAACCATGAACAACCCATTCTAGGTAGTGAGCCTGTTCTGCCTTGCGCATGATCATCACGTCTTCTGAACAAGGTAGCCACACTCTTCTTCAAGGCATCCACGGTCGGAAGAAACTTCAGCTTCATACCCACATTCAAACTGTTGTAATCAGAGCATTTGTTTAAGAACGGGACTTGAATAGTTCTGCCTTCAGAATCATCATCTTCGCTCGATAAACCCACATCACACAAGCTCTCTGCATCGGCTTCAATGGACGAGAGACTCAATCTACAGCTGCACCCAAACGCAAAACACTTTCTTCCATAACCCCTCTTCGAAACCGGATCCTCCATAGCTTCGTAAGCCTCCTTATTCAGCTCGTCTGAATCCTTTCCTTTTAGCACATCGTATAGTGTAGCTTTTTTCTACGGTGCTGAAACTCTTTGGCACATAACAGACCCGGGGCTAATTTTATTCCTTTTCTCGGTCGTTTGTAGGTATTTTCCCTGGAAATCTCCGGGAAAATCCCGGCTACAATTGCTGCCGAGTTTCTGTGTTCTGACAACTTCAGAGGCCTTCTTCAAGGCGTTATGTTTTTATTCGACTGCGCATACAGACTAGTCATTATTCTCGTTCTGCAGCTGCACCCTGCCGATAAAACAGAAACGCTTCTGTCACGCTTTCTGTCCTCGAGTAGTATCATTTTATTGCCCGGGAGTTTATAAAATTTTGAGTGAGAAGTGTTGCATAAGATCTAAAATTTTCCTATAGAGAATTCTTAGTATTCCTCTGCTACGACATATCTGGTATTTCAAGGTAACTGAAGAAGTTGGAATTGCAATAGAAATACTACCCTTGTAGTTATTCGAACTACGACTTCATTCGCTTTTAACCACCTTTACAAAACTCAGGGAGAAAAACAAATATCTTGATCTGTTTTTACTTCTATATATCAATATGATGATGAAGTATAAACCCCGGAGAAGTTCATTGTATTATTTCTCAAAGAGGATTCATAAGTAAAGGAAAGCAACTTCTGATCATAGGATTCCAGCTCAGAGAATGGCCTAGCAAATGTTGCAAGTAAATTTTCCCTTTGTAGGATGCAAGTCTCCATCTCGCTCAATGGCTATAAGAGACTCAAAGCATTTCTCTGCCTCTTATCTCGTAAGTGCAGAAGTTTGAGCATCTCGTTGATCCCACACATTCTTCAGTTTATCTAACTGGGATCAACAAGATTCTACTTGACTTGCGAGCTTTTCCATATGCACAAGAAATTCGAACTGTAACCATGCAAGGTGCACAAATACCTTTGATACAGAGAGCAAGACATTTGTGCTATTACATCAAATCACAACTTCACTGTTTGGGAACAACTGGTTGGAAATATTAAGACAACGATATGGAGCTTTCCAGCAAAAACTCTTGGCAGTGAGAATGCTCCATATGCTGAATTGTGATGTCAAATTCTAACCTGATAAAAAGTTGACACATAGAAATCGAACCTAGTATTTAAAATGATACACCCTAGCCATTCTCTCGATCTTTGGTACTGAGTGTCCATGTCTACATCTGGTTGCCTGGTTAGATAAAGATATGAAGGGCACTTGTTGTTGTATCGAACTCGACTGCCAACACCTTACTACTGCTTCTGCCGTTAGTGGAGGCGTTGAACAGTCCCAACCACATGCCATAGCTATTATTAGGCATATAATCATACGAAGTTATTATAAAAGCCAGACCTTCGCCGCCGCTGCTTCAGATTAATTAATAAATGAAGAATAAATGGAACAATGCGCACAAGATTCTTATGTGTCCAAATCAATATCAAATCGCTTGCAGGCCATTCAATTCTCTGATACAACCGATCATATTGCGAAACAAATCCACAACACATGTTATTGACTCGGGACTATAATAGCAGAGTAGGGTTGAATTGAATTATTCCTCATGGAAATTAGACTTCGACATGCTGTTCTCAACTGAATTTAACACGTTATACCAGTAATTATTTAGTAGATCTGCTGGTATATCTGCTTCTGGTATGTCGCGGAAAACGTCCGTTTTGCTTTTAAGATTGCTGGGTAATTCAGAAGAGTCGATGTTAACCATGCCTTCTGATTTACTTTGCAAATTGGAAAACTGTAAAGCTTCATGTAAAGACGCATTATACTCAATACGATCCTTCTCCCTTGAATCGAAACCCTTATTTATCTCGTTCTGGAAATCACGCAGCCATCTTGATGTGCGGGCCCGGAGTAACTGATTCATTAAAATGGAAGGCAATGGCAGCAAGTTTTCAGAAGTTGGGCGTGCGCACACCGGAGGTTCGACCGTGTTGTTACTGGTCCCCGAGAGAGTCCGATTTTGAGATAGTTGCCAACTGCCCGCAGAGACATGAGGAATATTCAGATCATCTCTGGCCAGCTCAGATTCAACCGACGCAGTATTGCATCTTGCAGCTGTGGAAAATTTGACAGTCGAAGACGCTGCTATGAAAGAATAGATATAATCTGGCATAGGCAGTGACCTGTGGGTAACTGGATCGATTCCCATTAAAAGAAGTTGTTTCTTCAGTTTAGAGTTCCAGCGATTCTTTATCTCGTTATACGTTCTTCGAGGAAGATGTGAGGCTATAGCTGACCATTTATTTCCAAAGACCGCGTGCAAACGAATGGTGGTGAGATCCTCTTGAATGGTGAAGGCTCCCCGCTTAATGCCAGGTCTCAAGTAGTTGGTCCATCTGAGCCTACAGCTTTTTCCACATCTAGATAATCCTGCAAGTCGAGGAAGGGTGCGCCAATTGGAAAGGCCATGGCGTTGAAGATAATGGATGAGAATCTGGTCCTCTTCGGCTGTCCAGGGTCCTCTCTTCTGCCCTTTGTGATCAACACAGCAAGGCGTGCGTCCCATTATCAATTTCACATCTGCTTCTCTCACTCCTGTAAATTGTGTGTTTCTCCCTACGTATATATAGACAGGCTTACATAGGCGGCGGGGCTTTCAGGTATTCACATGGCGCGTTTAAGAGTCAATCCGTAGGAGGAGTTTAGTCGTCACCCTTCTGTATCTAAGCAGTCATGGCCTCCTTGACAGCCTTTCAAATCTTGGGCAGCAGAGTCGATTTTAATATCTGCTACAACACACACTATTTCCATTTAAGAGTGCAAAGAAAGGATAAAGAGCCACACACTCAATACTAGTCGAAAATAGAGCCAAATCTAACTCATTACTTCGTAAAACACATGCAAGAGATGTTTAGCATGCTAGCAAGTACATACTTTTCCTAGGAGATTTTGTTTATACTAGTTGTTTGATGCTGAAACAGTTGTTGCAACCACCAAGAGTGGATTTCCCAAATTTGAGCTCAAGTTTCCCCTCCACAGACCCAACTAAATGAAATGACCAAAACCTAAAACTGAATGAGGTGGTAAAATGCGGATTGTGGGATTAAATTCCCATGTCCTTGCCATTCAATTCATGGCCATTCCATGGCCATCCCATTAGGTTGCCATTCAAAACTTCATGCCACAAACATAAATCAAATATCAAACAAAACCATATAACTTATGCCAACTCAACACATAACATTAAACTAAATAAACCTTGAAATTGAATCTTGATGTTATATGATATGTAACCTCGAAACAAGCGATACCATATATCACATCAATTCATATAAATTTATACCATGTGTGCTTTCCAACTCAACGTATGTATGAAACAAATGAAACCATATAACTTATAACTTTATACCATGCGCTATAACAACCTCGAGGTCTATGCCATTTTCCAATTACCTTCAATCATGTCACCTCAATGTTATACCCTATGATAACCATATCAACACGTATATCCATATGAACATGCTAGGGGTTATACCTTGTTGTATAGTATAACAATATATAATGTCATTGAAATTATATGCCTTAGACCATTATATAGTATATAGTTTGTAACACTAAGACTTGACATTAATACACATTCACATATATGCATATCAATCCTCAAAAGAAAAGCATATATCAAATAAACTTTTAAAAGTTTATTATCCTCAAGGTATAAACATATTATGCTTTGAATGCCATAGCATAATATTTTCATTATTCAGATAAACATAGATCAACCCTTTGCAAATTTATTTTATGAGCACCATATTAATGCGGTCGTGATGTTGAAGAATGAAAATATTGAGTATATGGTATATCCTCCCTACTCAATTTGCATATATGCAAACTGTCGTATACCATGTGGTATACCATATCTACTTAATACTCCATTATATTAAATATCAACACCAAATTCTCAATACTTTGGAAAACCTATAATGGAGTATTGAGTAGATACATGTCAACATCTAGGAAAGAGCACTGAACAACTGTCAAGAGAGTGTTCATGTATTTATGTGGCATAAAAGATTACACTATATGCTACCAAGGGAAACCTTAAACTTGCAATGAAGTAATTGTACATGGATCTTTCGACATCGACAGGGATGGAGATCCAGATTAACGAAGGTCTACCAATGGATATGTGTTTAAGATGTTTGGTGGAAAAATTAGTTGGATGAGTAAATGGCAATCGTTCGTAGCCTTGTTGACAACACAATCTAAATACATGGAAGCCACTCATGGAAGCAAGGAAGCAATATGGATGCATTGAGTGTGTTTAGGGATCAGGTTTGAGCATAGATCTATGAAGATAAAGTGCAACATTCAAAGTGCAATATTTATGGCAAAGAACTGAGTGTACCATTCTATGACGAAGCATATTGATTTACAATACCATTTCGTGAGAGACATGGGGGAAATAAATAAGGTGTTGTTGGAGAAGGTAAACACATTGGAAAACATAGCAGACTCTTTGAATGACTGTTGTAAATTTCTCTTGGTGTAGAGAAGCAATGGGAATTGTTACCATGGGTTAGTGAATAGATGTTCATGTTCTCCTATATAAACAAAGAACACAACTAGTGGAAGAATGTTGGGTTGTTATATTCTTTGTAGAGAAAGAAAAATCATTTGATTGTCTAGTCGAGGTTTATTGATAGGGTGATAAGTTGAAAAATGAGTCTATTTGAGTCGATGGTTAAGTCAAAGGTTGAAGTTATCCACCAGGAAATTCAAAGTTGATTTGATCGACATGAAGTCAAAAATTCAACTGACAAGAGGTTGTTAGGAGGCTAAGTGGAAACCAATTGAAGATCAATTGGAGGTCAACTAGTATTCAATTGGTAAATTGGTTGAATTTGACTGTAATAGAATCTTGAGATTCACAATATTTGCAACCAATCATCTGCATGGATATGAAATTGTTTTTGAGTGGCATGATTTAGGGTTTTACATGTTTTAAAGCCTATAAATAATGAGTGTTGTAATTGTATTAAGCTAATCAATCTTTAGACATTGCTAGTCATGTAGATGCAAGATGAATTGGATGAAGGGTTGTTCTTGTGTAAAGAAAGAGAGTATGAAGGCTATTGTGTCTTAGGTGTAGACCAAGTTTAGTCATGTAACTCTTTATTCATTGAATGAATAAGGCAAAAAGGAGCAAGACGCTCAAGGAATGTTGGTTTTCTTGTTTGGGTTTCTAGGGCAAATTCTCTGTGTACTGTGTTTTTCATTTAATTTCTTGTTTAAATCTATATTCTATTTCTTGGTTGGTTTTGTGTGGATGTCTATTTCCTAACATGCTACAGGTGTCCTTCCTTCCATCATGTACAATTTCAGGTACCCAGATTCCAATTCTGGTTCCATGGTTGTCTTCTATGGTCCATGATATTTCCACAAGCTACTCATGTGCCCCAAACTAACTTATTAGCAAGGATTTATTCCCTTTGGAAGTAAAATGGTACCTAATTCATACCACGTACTATTTCAACTACAAATTTCTCATATGAGCTCTATTTTTCACTCAAAATGTCTTGTTGGAAAGATCTTACTGAGTTCTTTTACTTAAGTAGTAGAGACTATACAATTATTGGGATTTAAACCCACTAAAAATGTTGTTTAGGCCCTCAAAACACCTCTACAAGTTTATGACCTTTGAAATCATGAAAATATTCATAGAAATTGATTGGTTTAATGTTGTAGTGGTCCCTAAAATAGGTTGAATTCATCTTCAAACCGTTCTTCACTAATGTGGTATCTTATTAATATAACATGCACCTGTCATTGACAATTTTCCTCCACCAACCATCAATAAAACCTCCCAAAAATCCATCAACAAAACCTCTTGAAAGCCATCGACAAAAACCTTATGAAATCCTTCGGCAAAAACTTCCCAAAATCCTTCGACAAAACTTCTTGACATCCTTCAACAAAAGCCTTCCAAAATACTTCAACAAAAACTTCCCAAAATATGTCCGAAAAAACTTCCCAAAAGCATTCAACAAAAACCTTTCGAAAGTCTATTGATAAAAATTCCTGAAATCCTTTAGAAAAAACCTTCTGAAAGCCTTTGACAAAAATTTTCAAATTCCATTGACAGAAACCTTCTGAAATCCTTTGGAAAAAAATTCACAAAATCCTTTGACAAAACTTCCAAAAATCCTTCAGCAAAAACCCTCTAAAAACCTTTGGCAAAATCCTTCAACAAAACTTCCCAAAAGACTTTAGTAAAAACATTCCAAACTCCTTTAGAAAAACATCCTGAAATCCTTTGGAAAAAACCTTTTGAAAGCCTTTGGAAAAACTTCTTGAAATCCTATCGACAAAAATTCCCAAAATCCTTCGACAAAAACCTTCCCAATTCCTATCGACAAAAAATCTTGAAATCCTTTGACAAAAACCTTGTGAAAGCCTTCAACAAACCTTCCTGAAAGACTATCGACAAAATTTCCTGAAAGGCTTCGGAAAAAACCTTCTGAAATCCCGTGTTAGATTTTGACCATTAATATACAAGATTGGGGTGATCTCACCCATCGATTTATAAAACTCTCTGATCTTTCAAATGAATCTCGATCGTTGATTCTTAATGTNTTTTACTTAAGTAGTAGAGACTATACAATTATTGGGATTTAAACCCACTAAAAATGTTGTTTAGGCCCTCAAAACACCTCTACAAGTTTATGACCTTTGAAATCATGAAAATATTCATAGAAATTGATTGGTTTAATGTTGTAGTGGTCCCTAAAATAGGTTGAATTCATCTTCAAACCGTTCTTCACTAATGTGGTATCTTATTAATATAACATGCACCTGTCATTGACAATTTTCCTCCACCAACCATCAATAAAACCTCCCAAAAATCCATCAACAAAACCTCTTGAAAGCCATCGACAAAAACCTTATGAAATCCTTCGGCAAAAACTTCCCAAAATCCTTCGACAAAACTTCTTGACATCCTTCAACAAAAGCCTTCCAAAATACTTCAACAAAAACTTCCCAAAATATGTCCGAAAAAACTTCCCAAAAGCATTCAACAAAAACCTTTCGAAAGTCTATTGATAAAAATTCCTGAAATCCTTTAGAAAAAACCTTCTGAAAGCCTTTGACAAAAATTTTCAAATTCCATTGACAGAAACCTTCTGAAATCCTTTGGAAAAAAATTCACAAAATCCTTTGACAAAACTTCCAAAAATCCTTCAGCAAAAACCCTCTAAAAACCTTTGGCAAAATCCTTCAACAAAACTTCCCAAAAGACTTTAGTAAAAACATTCCAAACTCCTTTAGAAAAACATCCTGAAATCCTTTGGAAAAAACCTTTTGAAAGCCTTTGGAAAAACTTCTTGAAATCCTATCGACAAAAATTCCCAAAATCCTTCGACAAAAACCTTCCCAATTCCTATCGACAAAAAATCTTGAAATCCTTTGACAAAAACCTTGTGAAAGCCTTCAACAAACCTTCCTGAAAGACTATCGACAAAATTTCCTGAAAGGCTTCGGAAAAAACCTTCTGAAATCCCGTGTTAGATTTTGACCATTAATATACAAGATTGGGGTGATCTCACCCATCGATTTATAAAACTCTCTGATCTTTCAAATGAATCTCGATCGTTGATTCTTAATGTCGAATAGATATAGACCGATGTTTCTCCAACTCTTTAGTCACCATTAAAATGAAAAATCCGGCCTTCTAGACTAAATTTAACTTTGCAACTTACAAATTGATTCCATTAATCATCTCTTCGAGGTATCTAAGGGTAAATTTAACTCGAATTCATTCACAAACTTGGGGATTTCACTCTACTTTCACAATTTTCCTCAAATTTGTCATATGTGTAACTTCACCACGATGATTTCCCCCCAAAAAATAATTTGCATTGGGTGTTAAACCTTAAGATATGATACCAATGTGTAACGTCCCCCACTATTAAACCCAACAATTTATATATTTTCTTTTTATGATACTATTAAATTAAAACATGCAATAGGTCAAAAATACCCGTGCATATAATAACAATTCCAATAAACATGAATGTAGCTAAACAAACACACACATATCATCATGTAATTTCTCAAAAACATAGATCTCATGCACAACAATATAAACCCATAAATAAAACATTGAAAAAGGATAAAACGCTCATCTTTTAAATAAAATGTGCAACCATATACAAAGGATAGATGTTCCACCCAACCATAGACTTGTTGCTCCAAATATTAATAACAAGTCACCCCCGTGTTGGGGCTAGGAATCCACAAGAAAGGGTGTCTACTGCCAACTTACAATAAGATAGTTTCCTAAAACCATCCCAATCCACCAACTCTCTTCCCCACAACCTACACAACCCAAGGAATGGGATCCCCTTCTTTTTTACATAGTCCCTCAGGCTATCCCCCTTCCCTTGAAGTCTCCAACACAAGTTGGTTAGGAATATCTCTTGCAGAGGACTCCAGGGAATTACAGTTGCAACAGGAAAATCTCAGCAACAAGCCATTTTATTTGCACCAAAAAACTCACTCTACAAACCTAACAACGTGCTTCTTCACTCACTTTACAACTCCCACAAGATTCCCAAAAAACCCACTATGTCTATCTTCCAGTTTTGACACTCAACTCTCTCTTGTTGTCCCAAAATCTGCCAGTAAAAACTCCCTTCTTTTCCCATATTAATTTCCTTTCCCCCCAAGTTAGTTGACTATCACTCTTCCCATTGTTGATTGTACTTCAACCCCATGCTCCCAATGAATATGGGGTGTGACTCCTCACACCCACCCTCTTACATGTATTTAGTGATTGGGCTCTTATACACTCAAAGGGAAAAATTAGAAGGTTCACTCAAAACAATAATTTAGGAATGGTTTGGGATTTAAGAAACATGAATACAAACCCCCTTTTGACCCCTCCTCTCTCATGGAAAAATTAGCCCCCATGAATATGTCCATGTCCATCTGTAGCCGACATCACATTTTATTTTATTATCATGATATACAATGTTTATATACTACATATTCATGCATGTTGAAATAATGTTGTCATTGATATCAAAGACAAAGGGAAACTATGCCTTTGTGAGTTATGTTGAACAAAGGGAGACTATGAATACATTTGTGTGTTTCATTGATGCGCCTCTATGAATTTACCCTAAGTTATGAAGGCATGAGGACTGTGCATGGGAAATCACTCCAAATAAATTTGAGCTAAAAGGAGTATGAAACTGAATGCTAGACGAGATGACCCCATCGAAAAAGAACAGAGGAACAAGATCTAGAAGGTAAATCAAGAGTTGTAGGAAATATTTTCATATGAATAATAGGAGTAGATTTTTCTGTCCATTGATTAAGTCTCGACAAGGTCTCTGCAAGGATGCTCAATAACCAGGTTAACTAGATCAAGTAAATAATGACTGCCGAATTATCCCACATGCAAGCGGGCAAGCCACAGGACCGTTTGAGGGGTTTATAATGAAAAGGAGGTTTTATGAAGTTTGAATGTGAGTGGGAAAGACACAGAACCATGTACGCCAAGTTAAATTTTAACATATCAAATCCTAACCATTTATCTTCAGATATCAATGACCAATATCAAATGTTGAGGGACCCAGTGTATATTGCCATATCAGACATCACATGAAAGTTTCAAGCCTATTGCATGAATTTTTGGGGGCTTGGGGGGTATATAGGCCCGATAGACCCGATATCGTGATATCATATATCGGTGAAATGGAAAAGTAGTGCATTGTTGAAGTTTCAGGGGTCTGGGGACCCAATACCCAACATAATAGTCATGATTCCACGTCAGCATCTTGGTTGAGTCACGAGAGAAACACAACAATAGCCACATCACCCAGTGCACAGGTGTACGATAGTCCACATTGAGACTACACCACGTCATATTAAATATCGACAGGATGAAGGAACTTGAAGTGTTGAAGTTCAAGGGGCTCGATAGGCCAATAGCCTGGGAGATGTAACTCTATGGACAAGGTTCCATACCAAATAAGAAGAGTGGTGAAGGTGTAGTGTTGGACCATCCAGTGTGCTGATGGGCCAATCACCTAATGGCAATGCTACATCAACATCATGATAGTTCCACATTTCAGGACACACATTGGTTCCAAGTCAACACAACGACAAAGCATATCTGGAGGAAGTGATGACGTCGCAACAATGTAAGTGCCACGTCCTCCAACATAAGTGGAAGGGTTCCATTTCATACACATAAGGGAAAATGGTTGCCAATGATCAATGCCACATCATGTTCCACGTACAAGGCCACATTTCATGACATGTGTAGTGAAGTTTAACATGCCACATCAGTGCGAAGAGTAGCGGTACGCTTAGTCCACTTGGCATGGGAGGACTGGGCCACATGTCTTGAAGAATGCATCATCATATCAAATATCGATGAAATAGAGGAGAATTTCATGTTTAAAGGTTTGAGGCGTGATATCCTGGTTAACTAATCTCTCGATGGCCCAATAGGCTTGGTGGTCTCCATAAATGTGAAACTAGATTGATGGTAAAGACTTAATATAAGACTTGATTGGACGGTGGTTGACAACTGAAGGATTGTACTATCAAAGGAAATGGATTGACGGTCAACATTCGATCCAAGATGATCTGATGACTGATATTAGATCAAAGTAATTACGCAAAGTTAAAGGCACATGATTCAATCAGGCCAATATCCCAGTAGCTCGGTGACCCGGTGGTCCAAGTGGTCTGGTATATCGGATTGGGGCTACCAAGATGAGGATGCAGATTTAAGGTGTGAGGGCTTGATATCCCAGTACCCCAAGGGTCATGATACATGGAGAATGATATTAACGATTGATATTAATCAGAGGTTTGATCCAAAAATTGTTGAGCATCATGGTGGTGTTGAGTGTTTTAGCACCCCGGTGGTCCCGATATGAAGGAGATCAGATCGATGGTTGAGTATTAATTGAAGAGACGATATGATGGTGGCTAAGTGTTGAATACTGGTGAACAATATTACGTGCAATACAAGGTAACCAATATCGATTTTCATGGAGGGTTTTGTATTGGATGCGAAGGATTTGTGAACCCTGATTTTGAGGAAGAAGTAAAGGGAGTTAGGGCCAACCCCATGGATTTATTTCGTGGACAAATCTGTGAAAGCGAAGAATGTATAAATAAATGTTCCCAAATCAGATTCGATTGAGTGAATGGTGGATGAGATGAAGAGGCTCTGAGGTTCATGTGAAAAGGCTGAGACTCAGAGGTTCTCAAGTTGCAGAAAATAAAAGGAAGTAGGATATGAATGTCTAAGGGTGGTTGGGAGCTGCAAGGTCAAAGGAACTTCCAAAATCATACAAATTGTAAAATGATGGAAAGTGTTGTGACAACAAAGACAGAGCAACAAATTTAAACATGTGAAGGAAGGAAAGATATATTATATAATTGTTGATAGTTTGAGGAGATTGGTGTCTGCCAACATTGTTGTTGTAGGTTGGTGCCTACAAGCATTGTTGAGATGGTGCTCAATTAAATGGATTGGTGTCTCCTACAGGTTGGTTCCTGCAAACATTGTTGTTGTATTGGTTCTCAGGAGAGGAGATTGGTGTCTTTTACAGGTTGGTACCTACATGATTTTATAAAAGAATTGTTTATTGGTTTTCTTCCATTTGGGTTTCCACGTAAATATTTATGTACTATGAATTTATTGGCAAGCTTAGTTATCAACATTGTTAATTATAATATATGGGATGATTAGTGAAATTTAAAAGGAGTTTTAATATTGTTAAAACTGTGGAATATTGTTTCACCCCTACCTCTCAATATTGCTAAATATTCCAATAATTGGTATTAGAGAAAGGTTCCTTAATAAAAAATCTAATTGTTGGAAGGTAGATCCCCATGGAACACATGGAAAAAAAGGAAAGAAATTCAACAAACAAGTCTCCTTTCTTTGATGGATCAAATTGTGCATTCTAAAGCATCAGAATGAAAATATATATGCAGTCATTGGGATATGATGTCTGACAGTGAGTAAAAAATGGCTACACCACCCCTGCAAGTCAACTCTATGATGTAGCTTCTAAGAATATCAATGATAATAACTTCAAAGCCATAAATTTTATTCTGGATGAATTAGAAAAATAAGAATTTACTAAAGTCATGCATTGTGGATCAGCAAAGGAAATTTATGACGAGTTACAAAATACATATGAAGGGAATGATAAAGTCAAGAAGGAAAAAATTCAAACTCATAGGAGACAATTTTCTAATCTCAATATGAGAGAAGATGAAGATATAGAAGCCTAAATTATTCATGTGGATTTGTATCCCCATTTTGTGGATAACTAAGGAGATGATGTCTCGAGGCCCTTAAGTTGTAGATATGGAGTGTAGAGAGACTACATGACCAACAATACCCTTTTTCACAGATGGAAAACCCACTCACCACCACAGATGGTGATAGGTTTATAGATGGCATACACCACACCAGTTGGCTTCTGGAAGGCAGTGGGCCTTGATCCATGAGGTACAAGTTGGTATTATGGTGAGAATCATTTCAATATTTAAGCCATTTGATTATGTTGTATCTTATATTTACCTAGATTTCATGATATGTTCGTGAACATTTTTCCTTTTTCTTTGCTTCACCTTGGTGGTTGACATTGTGCCCTAGTAAGTGGTTTTCCTTGGGGATGGGTTTGCTATTGGGAAATCCCTTAATGATCCATCATACTGTTCCCGACCATACTTACCACTTTCCATAATTATTCCCCGCCATTTCCTTATCTCTTGGGATTTTAGGGTGTATTGAACCAATAAGGGGTTGTCCCTCATTCTATGGGAAGAAGGGGATAAAGGCCCAGAGGGATTGGTGTTGGGTAAAAGATAAAATCCTTATATAAAGATTCCATATGCTTCGCCCACAAATCACCCAAGAAATCAATGAAACACATATCTTTGAAATAAAGGGGACCCACAATATATTAAGGAAATACTTGAAAGGTTAGTTGAAGGATAGGAGGTCTCATCACGAGCTGACCTATCACATCCATGGATATATAGTGGTATGAAATTGTCATCATCTGGTCACCAAACTAGGGAAATGACTCTCAGTTTCATGGCTGAGAGAAAGGGGGTATCGTCACCAACCAATCCTCTCATTTCCATTAGGTGTTTGTGGGTGACATTGCCACCACCTGGTCACCATGCCAAGGCAGTGACCTTCAATATCTTCTTATGTTATTATGAAAGAAAATATAAATAAAGAAATAAAAAAGGCAATTGATGGGCTTGGAAAAAGTGCATTATGGACAAAGGTACCACACACCCTCTACAAAGGCACCCATGAATGAGATACTATGATCCCTAGTATGTCATGAGCCCTATTCCCATTGAGTATTGGCCCCAACCACCTCATAAACTTTACATGTCTTAGAGAGGGACCTATTGGAATCTCTCCTTGACCTAGGGAAAGATATACCCAATAGGACACCTTGTCAACCCTCCCATATTTAATATTGACAAGTTGCATAGTGTCTTTGAGATGTTAATTGTTTGATATAGTGATCTTTGATGCACATGCTTAGATGAATTATTTATTTATTGGATTCACTTATCATGATGTTATGACTTGAGATCCTTGGAGGGTGTGTTCATTTGTCTTTCCATGACCTAGCCGGTGGACAGTTTTGGGAGAACAAGCCTAGATTGGGCTTCCATGGGGCTACAAGCCCACAGGTTGGATGCCAGAGGCCCACAAGATGGATAAGAGAGATCAAAATTGGATGACCTTGACGATGACTTGAAAAACCTATCCCACCCCTACTTTCCAAATGATTTGCCCAGGAGGGGAAAAGCATTCCACCTTTGAGCTTGATGTCATGACCTTGGGGGCTAGGACATGGTGGTGAGGTGCCACTCTTTGACACATGGAAGTTTGAGGAGGAGAAGGTTCTTCACCATGATATGAGTGCCTAGATTCTTGACACATGGTCTTTGGAGGCCCATCCACTCTTCTCCAACATCAACGACTTCCTCAAAGTGGAAAAATGTCCCCTAAAGGGGCGACGTCCTCCTAAATTAGGGTTTAATTTATCCAAAAAGTGAAATTTTAGGTGAATTGTTTAATACTAATTTGTTAAGGGGGAAATATTAAGGTTGGTGACCCCTAATATTGTGTTTTACTCCTTAATTTGTGGAAAACTATGTTATCTACTTTTAGTATAAATAGAGATCATAAGATCTCATTTTGAATCATAACTCTCCCTCTTGTGAGAGACTTGGTCT
Source organism: Picea sitchensis (assembly GCA_010110895.2). Classification (NCBI taxonomy): domain Eukaryota; kingdom Viridiplantae; phylum Streptophyta; class Pinopsida; order Pinales; family Pinaceae; genus Picea; species Picea sitchensis. The sequence continues at coordinate 37,482 of SNQJ01S0068809.1, forward strand.
AAAATTTTCTTCCCTCTTGGTTGTTTTATCTCTTTTGTAATTTTGTATGGCTATAATTATGAATTGTTAATGGAAGAAGTGACGTTCTAGCCTTGAAAGGTTATTTTCTAGCTCTTGTGGTGGATTGTCTTAGCATTTCTCTTGATCTTGGTGTGTTTTTTACTCTCTTTCTATCATTTTTCAAGTTCAAGTATTGTTATGCTAAGAGATAGGTGGGAAGTATAAGGGCATACGCCCCCACTATAGCTTTCATCATTTTATTTTCTTCATCTTATTGTGTTAACAAGGGTTTGCCAAGAGAAGTATAAGGGCATACACCCTCTTAGCTTAAACCCTATCCTAGAGAAACTTGCCTTGGAAAGTAAAAGGGATTACACCCCCAAGGAGGTAGCTTATCTATGATGTTTGTTATTTTAACTCCATTAACCCAATAGTAAAGGCACTAGTCATACTCTTTTTTGCATTGGAGATTTAAAATCATTGCCTTGGGAAACATGATTTTTGACCTTTTGAAAGTTTTCTTGCTTGAAGTTGATTTACCTCATTGAGAGGAGTCTTCCCCCACTAGGGTGTCCCCTCTCTCCCAAAACTGTAATTTATGTTACAAACTTTAACCTACAACCATTATGGCTGCATAACCCTAGCTACTAACACTCTCATAACTCCTAGACTAACCCTAGACTAGCTCTCTAACTTTGCTCATTTACTCTACTAACTAGGGTGCATCTTTTGAGTTATTTCTTGACAAATTTTCATGTTTGATTTTGTTGTTGCTTGCCACTGAATGATATAGACATAAGGCTGCAATTGTTTGCAGAAAACACATGTTACAACAACCATCTTATCTAGCTTTTTAAGTGCCATATTTCATCCTATGTCCATTGTTAAGTTTGATGTTGATTTACCTAACTAGTCTAGATCTTTATATGCTGATTTTAGATGTTTTATTTGCTAATATAATCTGATATATACTAATTAAAATTAGGGACAACAAGCTTAAATTTCTGATATGACTAACATATATCATTGCAAAGTGTGTTTTCTTGTGTCTCAGGAAGGTACAATCATCCAGAAAAGTATTATACCTGTGGGGCAATAATTACTTGACTTGCAAAGCATCTCTCCCTACCTTTCATTCCACTTAGAATTGACCTCTAGAAGATTTAATTCCACTTCCCTCCATCTCCATCTCAATCCCCCTAGGGTCAATGAGATCGCCTCCCTAGAGTGACCTAGTCATCCTTGAAGTGTGGGACCTACATCATGGTGACATTGGGTGTAGGATTCCCAAGGTGTAGCACTTTCTTTGTGGTTGGGTCAGGATTTTCCCAACCTATAAATTGTGCTAAAACATTTTTGTGCCATTTTCGGGGAATATTTTGAATCTTCTTCGTACCATAACGAAACTTTGTTAAGTTATCCCAAAGCATTTCCCTTAGCTTTCTTGGCAACTCCACCCAAGGGAAATTCCCTTTCCACTTTTCTTGATGAGCACATCTTGAAGCTCATCTAGTGACTCCACCTTCCAAAAACCCTTCCTTTCCCTTTTTCCCCCTTTCCATCCTCTGATGAGCCTTGATCTCATCTAGCAACTCCATTGAGATGTCCTTTTAGTCAATAGAAATGTGGCACCATGGGATGAACCCCCATTTAGAAATTGTTATGCCTTGAAGAAGGAACTTTTATAGATGGAAAAGAAAATGATGCCAATAAAGTTGTTGAGGAAATGATGAATC
>SNQJ01S0068811.1:0-11575 GCA_010110895.2 Picea sitchensis
GGTGAGTTAATTTTATTTAATTATAGTATTGTAGACTTGTTGTGTTGTTTTTCTTTCTTTGTATGTTCATCTAATTACTTCCACATAGGTTTATATAATTTTTGAAAGGATATATAGATATGCCATATCTACTTTGGGTTAAAATATTCTATGTTTTCTCTATCATTATGACTACACCCTTAAGCATTCCAGTTTCCACTCTTCTTATAATTAGGTGTTGTTTCAAGTTAATTTGGATTAAAATATGAAATGTCTATATTTTTTGTTCATTTTACATGTTTTTGAACTAATTGAACTCACTATAAATGTGTTATGCAGTCCACCATAAGAGTATTCCATGCTCCACCCAAACCCTAGGTTCCAATACTAACATACACTGTGCCATTTGGCACCACAATTCCTTTGAGCATGCCACATTGGAATAAAGTACAATAATAGTTTTTCTTTTATATCTCACATTTTTCTTTCTAATTCTATATTTTTTTAATGTTTAGCTTGAAATTTTGCAGTACATGACAAGGTTTGCACCAAGCCCCTTTGGATTTACATGTTTGTTAAGTACACAACACACCCCAAAATTTTAAAAATTTGGGTACTCACAAGTAAATTTTAGCAGTTTTTATTTGGATAATTTCATGCATTTCATGTAGTTTAGTGAGAATCATTAGTTTTTAGAAACCTCCAAAAAAATTATTTATCTTTCTAAGTCCCAAGGATCTATTATGAGGTTTCTACAAGAGGACGCTACAAAGGAACAGGGTAATGTTAGGAGTACAACAGAGAACACCATAACATCAACTAGATCAAAAATCTACCAAGCTACCCAATGAAGTCATTGATTTGATTGAGGATGAGGAAATTTCCCTTAAATTGGATGATATGGATAAAGAAGATGCTTCTAATTCAGGTGCTTAGGTTGAAGAGGTTGCTTCTAAAGAACTGATCAAGTTCAAAATCCAAAGAGGGAGAAAGAAGTTGATAAGGGGAAAAAAAAATGGAGAAGGTCTATACTCGAGGAATTCTTGAAAATATTATATCGTGGGGTAACCAACCAATTCTATGTCGATTTAGAGTCAATTTCCTATAATATCTAGAGACATCCATTGTCAAAAGAACAAATAAGAGGAGGATGGTAGATGTATATATTGTTATGTTATGCTATAGAAGCGACTTTTCTAGACCTTAAAAGAGAAAAACTCAATGAGTTGATCTTTGTCAAAGTAGCAATTTTACATGGTAATATTAACAAAGCCAAGGGTGATGAGAGTGAAGTAGAGACCTTGAGGAGAGAAATTGCATTACTAAAAAATGAAGTAAATTATTATAAATGATCTTGGGATATCATTACTAAATTCATAGAGGATATTTTGGATGAGGATAGGAAGCATTGAATAAATAAATTCAAATGTGGAATGAGAAACAAGATAAGATAGAGGATCAAATTGATTATATCAAAGAAATTCATAAATCTTGTGGAGAAGAATATTATGGCATCAAGCTTCTAATCAAGGAGGGATTATATAGAATGCAATGGGAAGTAAAATATTGGGGAGAATTGGTCAAGGAGTCACATAACCAAGTTAGAAAGAAGTGGCCATCATGCCTGCAAGTGTATAATTTTACATAGATGATACCATGTCTAAAATCCATCTACCTATTTTTAGCCAGACCAAGGAATTTCAGCCAATAAAAGAGGTGTTAGCTTATTTCAATTAGATAGATGATAAAATAAAGGATGACATCATAGGTATAACTTTTCCAGAGTGCAATCATGTTCAAAAATATCTTATTGGTGAAGTCACAACAACAACTAGACTGTAATTAACCGTTCTTAAATTATAAAAATATATTGAACATTTTAGGCATGAAAATGAAAGTTTCAGTTTACCGATGGATCAACACATGTTCCCTCCCTTGCATCTAGGCAAGCAATTCTTTGAGTAGTGGGAAATATATGATGTGGAACATGCACTTGTTGAATCACCTAGTCGACTAGAGTCATAACGACATGAAATATTTTTGGATTTTCTATTTTTTTCTCTATATTATTTTTAATATGTATTTTTCTTATAAATAAAAGGATCGACCTCTAGGAAAGGGTCTTTTTATCTGAGGAAACCTTGCGAGGATTGTAGAAGTGGATTACTTCAAATCTTAATTCATAAACTCCGTTTCGAGTCAAGACATTTTGGTTTTCTGATTTTTTGTGCATTTATTCATTATCGTGGATTATTCTACTATTTTTTTAAATGTCATGGGTGTCTAGTAACAATTTTAGTATCGTTAAGCTATCTTATATGTTTGAATGAATTACTGGGTATTTTTAGTGAATAATTATTTTCTTTATTAATAATTCTTGTTTTTTGTTATCTTGTACTTGGAATACCATGGAATTATTTATGGGTGTTCTGTTGTTTTAGTTTTAATCCTTTCTGTAGTTAAATAGTTTATGTTTCAAGAATATTATCTGCTAGTAGTAAGTTCTCCATGGAATTATTTCTTAAGGAATTAAAAACTATAGATAGGCTCATTGACTATCTATAGAGGTTACTTTTGGTGATGAATTTCTTCCAACTCATTAGATTGATTAATTCTATACATTAATTCTTAGAAAACCATAAAACATAAAAAAAAATGGAAATAAATTTTAAATCCCATTAAATGGTTGTCATAGCATTAACCTGGAGGATTATTCCATACCAAAAAAGTAAGAGTCTAATTGGGCATTTTCCTTGGGTTTAATATCCACTGTTGAAAACTAGGAACCCATCCCTCTCAACAGAATTGGTGCTAGGAGGGAATATGTATGGAAATTAATACTAAAATATCCTCTTATGATAGTATTCCAAATCCTAAAGTTCAAAATTCTAAAAATCCTGCATCTCAAGATTTGAAAATCCTAGACCTAGTACTAATTCAATCTCATATGTATTATCACACAAGGAAGTGAACACTATTACATTGTTGTTTTTCCTATAACACCTTTGCTTCCTCATATAAGAAACACTTCTCAAGTGGTGAAAAGTACTAAAGGTCACACTTTAGTTCATACATTAGAAGATTTAGTAGAATTATCCCCACAAGGAATTACTCAACCTTTTGTCTTGATTCCTCTAACTCCAATCAACCCTGATACTTCCCTAGTAGATCTAAACATTCAGATAGACAATCAAGTTCTAATTTTTATTTGGATCACTCATAAGGATCAGACTCATATTCTAACCACTCAAACATGGGTCATAACCACAACAAATAGAATCAACCATGTTAGCTTGTGATTCTTTGGCTCTACCTGGCCATCTTCATAACATATCAAAGAATCCAAAGTGATTTCTTCCTAAATATGACCTTGAAGTCAGTGGTCTCCTAGAACATCACATCAAGAATTTTATTTTAGCCATCAGATTAATGCACGTACAATATGAGGATGTGATATGCATTTTTTCCCTTACACTTTTGAAAATACAACATTTACCTGGTATTTTAATTTTCTAGTAGGAAAAATCACTAATTAGACTGAATTTCAAAAGGATTTCATAGATAAATTCAAAGGAGAAACCACCACTAGCCATGGGTTCTAAAGAGAAGGTTAAATATTTCAACCAAAGATTCACCATGGTTTTAAACAAGTTCCAAGATGGAACTACTCTTGCAATAGAACTTCAAATTGAGGTGTATGCAAATGTGTTACCTACAACAAATTCAATGTTTTTTAAACGAGTGACAAACAATACATTGGATTTAAATTGCAAGGAAGCTAAGAATATTGAATTCAAAATGAAAGGGTGTAAAGAAAATCATACCACATTGGGGAAGAAAGAGGTTATGCTGCCAAAAAAAATATTATCCTACCTTGGCATCAACCAAAGAAACCAATGAGACTAAATAAAAGGAGTATGTTTATATGGAAAACATGCAACAACTTATTAAACAACTATCTAATGAGATAATATATATGAAGAGAAGTTCAAGGGAAGGGACTTCCAACCATAAACCATATAGAACTTTCTTAAAAATATTTTTTCCTCTTAAATCCATTGAACCACCCCCTTGTTGATCTAAAATATTGTCTTATGGTCTTTAAGTCAACCTCATAAGGGTAAATCCACCTGTGTTTTTAAAGAGGTGATACTCCTCTATTTAAAATAACATATAAGAACATAAAAATGATCAAGAAAGGACCAGGCTTATTCTTGAAATAAATATTCACATGCAAAGAATACCTGAGAAAGGACCTTGATTATTTTTGAAATAAATATTCACATGCAAGGAATAGCTGAGAAAGGACCAAGTATCTTGTAGAAAGAAAATATTTACAATATGTTACAATATTATAAATCAAAAGATTATGTAGTAAAATAGGACGAAATTTCCATCACAACATTCATCAAAGTAGAACATAATATTCAACAAAAGGGAAAGGAAAGTATGGACTGCATATAATAGATAACTCTAAATTATCATTTCATTAAACCCAATAAATATTTTGATAGACACAAATATGAAATCTCACACTTAAATTCAAAGTCTTGAGAAATAAATAATGGCATGTCCCAAACTAGTTCTCTAAGAACCTCAAAAAATAATAGATGTCTTTAAATAAATAAAGAGTATTGTCTTGGGTTACAAATAAATTAGATTTCATTTGTCCTTCAAAGACGACTGGGATGGGGATCCCATGTACCATAAAATGAAAGAGAGACCTGGAAGACAAAATAAAAACAGTCAACGGTTAGCCTTAGGTTTCACAGGTTACTGGAACAGAAAAGGATAAATGACAAATGACTGAAGAAGAGAGATGGAAAGGGGGAGAATAAGGTTTCTACTTGACTTATTGTGATGGAAATATTCAAACCTTTTACTTGATTTATGAGGCTTCTTTTGTAGATGGATGTTGTTATACTGGAGGTGGCATAACCATTGTAATTGCTTCATGCTGATATGTCTCAACAATATTGAATAAGGCTTTTCTTAACCACTCTTGTTTGTACTACCTCATTAGAGAAACCATTATTTCGTGCCTAGTTTTTATTTCAAGTAGTACATTTTCAATTTCCCTTAAATTAATACTCAATTGGTGCAACATGTCCTCAATATCATCATTCTTGTTAATGTAACAGACACGCCACCTTTCCACCTGATCTTCAGAGAATTCAATTGAGTTATTAAAATCATTTTCCCATACAACTTTTAACACTTCAAGTTGTTCCAATAGTTTCTGTTTAGACATAAGTATGGTATCCATTAATAAATTTAGGCCATCTAGTTCTTTTGTAAGATCAACAAATTTTAGAAACATGTCACCTCTCTTGATTTTCATAACATCTAACTCAGATATCATTTCTCTTAAACTTTTAATCCTTTTCAACTAGCAAGTGTTGATTTTCTTCATTCAGATACTAGAGGGAAGGATTTTTTTCTCTTCTATGGGTGTCACTTAAACTTGAAACTTTTGTTGCAAACATTACCATCGCCTCCTTGTAAATACCTTTGTCATTCTCTATATCCTTCTAGATATATTCTCTAAGATGCATAATTCTTGTTGAAAAACTGGTTGAACTCTGTGCTAGCTCCCAAATTTTATGGATTAGGTCTATTCTTTTTTTATTTCCATCTCCAACATATTTTCTTGCAGCCAATAACAGACTGGAGGAACCTTTCAACTTAATGCTTCTTTTTTGGATGTCCTCAATGGTAATTGTTGGTTGAATTGCAGTTAAAGGATCAAAAAACAAAGGTTTTGGAGTTAGAGATATCTCTAATTCCTTTATTTTTTATTTTAGAATTAAAATTTATTTCTCGATATAAAAAAGTCAATTATTTTATTACTTCCCCGATTTCCTCGTGAAACTGTACAATTTTTGAGAGCCATGAAAATCAATTTTTGATTTCCATTTTTCAAACACTTTATTATTTTTCAAGTTAAGCTTCTATAATAACAATTTCTTGAAATTTTTATGGTAGGTCACGTGGTGAAGTGTGACAGATTATTCTTCAACTATCTCTAGTTCTTAGGTAACCGGAGCCTCAACAATTTACTGAGTTTCCATTAGTCATTGTTATGATCGGCTAGGTTCTTTTAACACTTCATCTACATCCATAGCTCATGGAATTTCTTCAATTTCAGGTATTTCCAATCCTGTTTTCCGAGTCTCTCTCTTTATTTTAGCAGAAGTATGCACAACATGTGATTTTTCCAATTTTTTCTTCGTAGGGTCTTTGTCACCACCATCATCTAAATTTTTGGCAAGTGTTTTTCTTGTTTCTAGACCGCTACTTCTTGGTTTTGTTTCAGTAGGAGTACTTCTCTGTGAAGCACTAGGTGAATTGGGTTTTTTTTTTATTTCTTCTCTACCCTTTTGTCTGTAACACTCATTAGTGCTAGCTAACTCTTCGATATTTTTTTTGGCTTCATCAACTGAGGCCTCGAGGAGATTTTGATTTCTCCTACTCCTTCCTTGAATTGTTCATATTTACAAAAATAAGAAAAATATCCCACCAGGGACATGTATGCAGAAAACAGATCCTTAGGGTCGAAACCCTTGATGCATTTATCTTCATTTAGGCCAAGTTGGTCAAATTGTCCCGTAAATTTATCCAAGTGAGAAATATGCTTGAAAACAATTTCTCCAACTCTCCAAGATAGTGGAATGAATTGATTCTTTCTTTTTTCATTAGTTAAGTGTGCCCAACACTTGTATTGTCTACATAATTCGATAACAAAGTGTCTATTAGATACATAAAAGGGGAGTAAGAAGGGTTTCCCTTGGAAACCGAATAATCTTAGAACATTGAAATCATTTTTAGTCTCAAAAATTCCTTTCTCTGCAAGAAAGGAGGTAGCGTCAAGTGACAGTATTGATGTGTTAGGAATAAAGATTAATTTTTTGGAATCAAAAATAAAATTGTGGATCGGGTAGAAATAATATTGAGATTTGTGTCTCCTTAAGGCTAGATAGCAGAAAGAGATTGGTTCCACCTTGAAATCAACACTTCTTTCCCTCTTCAAGTCTTCAAATATGTAGTAGTAGGCTATGGAAAATACCAAATATGAATTCATACAAAAATTTTGGGTTCTTCTCAAACCACTCAGTTGAAGTGAAATTTCATTTGAAATAATCCATCCCCAATCAATCAGGGCATATTCATGAACAAAAAAGTGAAGAATATAAACAATATATTTTGGCACAAGGGATGTGGATTATAATCTAATTATACTGAATTTTTTTTTAGGAGAATTCTCTATAAGGGTATTTTAAATAACTTACCTCAACCTGAGAGGAACTGCTATTAGTTCTCAGACTATCCATATAGCTCTCGAGGAGGTGTGATCCCCCTCTGTGTTCCTTAATAAATTCATTGACTTCCTCATTCTTGAACTGGATGGTCGGTTTTGGGAGTCACAAAATTCTCATGAAAACCAAAGGATTCAAGGAGATAGACGACTTCCCCTAAACTTGAATTATTCTTCTTTCTACATTAAATTTGTTTCTGCACCAGAGAACTAGATCTTTGAAATCCGTCACCTCAGGTACACAACCAACTAATGATATACCTGAGCTCCAAACTTGGTTTGTTTCCGTTTTTATAGGAGGGAGATCCTTATACCACTTGTAATAATGTGACCATTCGAACTCGTGATCTTCACGTCCAAGATTTTTTAGTGTATCTCCATGATGGAAATCCTTTCTCATACTTGACATAATTTACACTGCTTTCTATTCTTACGAATAGGTGGATCTATTGTCGATATAACCCTTTTAAAACATGGAATATTAATCCTTTATTAAGTTTACCACGTATTGCTTTGATTATTAACCACCATAACTCTTATTTCAAAGTTGTGAACTTGTATGGTAAGATTTATAATTTATTACAAAGCTTTACATTATCTTCACCACTTTAATAATGATATTGTGTTCACACAAGTGGTGTTTGACATGGTGGAAGGGAAATAAATGCAATCAAGAAATGGTGATGTGATGTCATGGAAGATGAAAAAATGGTTAAGTATGGAAGTTCAAAAAGGGAAATGGGGAGTGAAATATGGTGAATGCAGGATTGCTAGATGTGGGACATGAAACATGGGAAATTAAAAAGGTAATAAGAGATGAATCTGGCATCCACAATGAGAAAATACGCTAATTTTGAGAATAATCCATCATGCAAGTCACGAAAGTCAATGGGTTGTTTTAGAGAATGTTATATTGTGGGCTATGGAACTTAGGCATGAGGGAAAAATGTAAGTGGAGAAGACGATTGTCCCACATCCACATTCAAAGAAATGGCTAAATGTAAAAAGCTAAAGAGTGCAATTTGGAAGACACAGAGGTAAAAAAGGTCATTTTGAGTGTTGCACGACTGCAGGTTATGGTACGTGAGGATTTGCGGGATAAGAATGGGTTAGTATCCCAAAAAATATAAAAATGACTAAGTGTTGGTATTGAAAGAAAGGAAAATGAATCTAAGTAAAGATACATGGGTTTGTGAGTTTGTATACCTGGGAATTTGATGGTATCCTGATCTGCAACCCACATTTCAAAGAGAAAAATGACTAAGTAAATAATATACAAAGAACAAAGGAAGAAAAAGGAAAAATACTAAGGATGGATATGTATGTACTAACATTGATTGAAAAATGTAGATCAACACTCCTGCAACTATAAATATCAAATTAGAAGGAGTAGTGATGGATAACTATTGAAATCATCACCAAGCCAATAATTCTAAGAAAAAATTCCCACAATGGATAAATGCAATGAATTTGGTAGCCAACATATATTTGGATGGATGTGCACAAGTAGAAGAAACCAATGGACACATAGAGGGAGATGTTGAAGAAGAATTCCTAAAGCTTGCTAGTGAGATAGACATGGTATTGTGGGATATGCTTAATTATTGTTGTCATTTATTAATTATCGGTATTTGTTTCTTTCTCCACAAATTGGATTGTTTCATATGAAGACTTCGATGCTTCCTTTTCGATAAGTTGTTCTAACTTATTTTCCAGTGACTTCTTTTAACCTTTTAACTTTCTAATCTATGAAATCAAGTTTTGATCATGATTATTGTGGTGAGAAATTTCTTCATTTTTATCTGTGATAGCTTTGTAAAATTATATTTTCATCTTTTTAAAATTTTGATTGTATTGAAGGATCACTTTGAAATATATTTAAGGTCTTTTGATGTGACTGATTTTGACTCCAATTTAAAATCCTGTAATAATATCTTTTTCTTTTTATAGCAGAATGTCAAAATATTCTTCTTCATGTTCCCTAGTGCTTCCACCCAGGTTGAACCCATAATTATGTCACTATAATCACAAAATAAGGATCTAATAGTGAATTGTGATACAAAGGTATAATCTCCAATGTTTAGTTGTAGATTTCTTATGTCATATTCTTTTTCATTCCCCATGTCTATCTTTTCAGTTATATTTGGCTCAAGACTCAATAATTGGTTATATTATTCAACACTAACATAATTACTATCCTTAGTAGGAGAAACAAAAATAGTAATGTCTTTCCCTATAAGTGTCCCTTTGATTCTAAGTAGCACCGCAACACATTTTTTGAGTTTTTAGGAAATCTTCCTTTCTCCCCATTATTGGACTCCATTTGTTTTCGTCGAAAATTTGCAATGAGTAATACCTTTATTATTATGATTATATACCCCACCAATAATTAATTGGATGCAAAATGTGTGAAGGTTCCACTTTTTCAATAATAAATGGTGCACTTATTCAATGTTAAGTTAGATACTTGGACTATAGAGTGCCCCCTTCTTATTTATATTACTTTGACTTTGATTATTGATTTTGCTTTTACTTTGTAATTAATATTTCCTTGTATTCACTTAGTATAACTTAAACTCTTATCTTCTCTTGATTGAAACATTAAGAACTATTTTTATAACCCTTTTATTATCTCTTTCACTGAATGATAATAGAGATTTATTAACTCTTCTCCTTGGTATGAAATACAAAAGTACTTTATTTTTTTCTTTTTAAAGCCTTGAATTTGAAATTCTTCCTTTCACTCTTCTCTCACTTTCACCTCTTATAACTTCCTTGTTATAATTCAAGATATACATTAGTCTTGAAATATAATCGCTCTCTCTCTCTCTCACTCTCTCTCTCTCACACACACACACAATTTGCTTTAGGCCCTTGGTAATTTTCCTTTTTCCTTGGTATTAAAAAAAATACTTTCAATACCCTTATTTCTTCCTCTTTATTGTGGAATTTTGAATATAATAAAATATAATACACCTCTTTTAACTTTTTTTTGAATGGGACCTTCATTATAATTTTATAATCTCTTTCACTTGAACTTTTGTATTTATCCTTTTAATATCTCTGTTGGGATAATGAATTACCTTAGTAATTAAAGAGTTCTTACATTGACTATCAACCTGGGGAAGGCTGGGGTGCAAATTCTTGAAAGATGTCATGCATTGTATGTGCAGGATACAAGTTCTTATCTTGCATTAGTTTGTCTAGTATGCTTCTATGAATTTTTTTTTTCAATGTCAATCAACAAAGAATCAAATGCTTATAACTATGTACTATGTTCAAGCAATTAAATAGAAAACCAACCTACAAATAATCAAAGCTACATGGAGGTATGTAATATGTTGAATTCACACAAAACTAGCTCAATCAATCTTGGAAAATGTTTATGTACTTAAACACTAATTATGCTACTGGGACCCTGTGTTGGACATGCAGTCTTGAAAACAGATTTTGTAGTTTCGATAAAGTGTTGAGGAAAAATCCTAAGTATATGAAAAGTGCATGAAGGAAAAAGGAAAGCTAGAAAGTGTGTAGTTGAGGTGCAGAAGCAGGAAAGTGCACAGAAGGAGGAAAGTGTGAAAAAGGAAGACAACACATAGGTCAAAGAATAAAGCTATAAGAATAAGGAAAAGAAATAAAGCATAACAAGAGAATGACAACTCAACATTCCAGAAATAGAAGAACAACAAAAAAACAACATGAGGGTTGAAAAGTAGAAGAAAGGCATCAAACAACCAGTTAACTGGGTTGGCCATGCATTGTAATGGGACATTTTTGGGATGGATAGATTATGGTTTCTATCCCTAGCTTTGGTATAAAAGTTTAACGGGTTGGGAGATTAGGTGTTGGTTCAACTAGGTATTATACTGATGAAGTTCAGTTATGATAGATTAGGTTATGTTACAGTCTAATTGATACTAAGTTCCAGAGTTCTTGAATGTAGTAGTTGAGGGTTGAGAGGGATGAATAAAGGAATGAAAAATATATGTTAGGAAATCCTTTGTTGTCTGTGTTTCTATGTTTGATTATGAATACTATTTGCATGCATCGTAGAATAACTTCATACGATAGTTAAGAATGGTGAAATGATTCATGGTTGTGAAAGTAACAAATATATATAGTAAACTGGAATATGATAAGTTGTTAAGAACCAAATATCAATATAGCATAGAAAATCCTCAGAAAAAGTACTCAACGCCTTGAAAAAGAGAGAATTTCAGATAATAAGCCTCTTCAAGGGGGCAACCTCCTTTTACCCCACTTAAATGTTCAAGTACAAGA